>PVKV010014590.1:0-56845 GCA_004027835.1 Alouatta palliata
GGAAGGAAGGAAGGAAGGAAGGAAGAAAGGAAGGAAGGGAGGGAGGGAGGGAGGGAGGGAGGGAGGAAGGAAAGACAGAGAGGAAGAAAGAAAGAAAGCAATCAAGAAAGAGAAAGACAAGGAAGGAAGGAAAAGAAAGAAGGAAAGAAAGCAACAGAGAAACAAAGAAAGGAAAGAAAGCAACAGAGAAACAAAGAAAGGAAAGAAAGAAAGAGAGAGAAAGAAAGAAAGAAAGAGAAAGAAAAAGAAGAAAGAAAGAAAGAAAAAGAAAGAAAGAAAAAGAAAAAGAAAAGAAAAGAAAAGAAAAGAAAGAAAACAGACAGTTGTCAATCAATCCTCAAGGTGTAGCTATTTTATAACAGTCGTAGCATTGTGATACATTTCTGGAGAGAGGTGACATCCCAGGACTGAAGACACAATCCTCCTCTCCAGCTCTGAGCAATGCAGCAACGCAAGGACAAGGTACAGTACAAGTTTGCAAAAGCTTCTGTTTTTCTGGAAGTGGGGGCAGAGAAGGGATCTCAGATCTACTTCAGGTCAGCAGCATAGCTACAGCAAACCTCCAATTCACTTTGTTTAGAGAGGTTACAGATAAAGTACTTTTTTTTGTTTGTTGTTTGTTTTATAGTGTATTGTTTTGTTACTCGATCTAGATCTTGCTTTTTTATTAATGCTGCTTGATCACAACCTGTGGTCATTAACCAACCTTTTGGATCTGGCTTAATTTTAATTAAACAATCCTCCAATTCTTAACAGGCTAAATGTTTGTTTCTTCTGCAACCCTTATCACAAGGCAATTTTGTAGTACTTTATAGATTTTCTGAGAAATTGCTTTATCAATTTTTCCCTGCAGCTGTACACTGAATCTGACTTGTATTGCTAGCTGTTGCTTCAAATTAATTTTCTAATTTTTCCAGTCCTTTCTATTTGGCTAGTTAGTCCCTACATTAAATTTCTTCACCTGCTGATTAACAATTAACAGTACTTATGGTTATTCCATGGCTATAAAATTGACCTTGTGGGGTTCCACATTTATCTTGCCTTAATGATCAAATCTGTTTGGTATAAGACTTTTTTTTTCTTGACATCAGCTTTCTATATTCTGGGATCTACAACTCAAGCTGTGTCCCTTTAGCCTCTTACATCATAACCAGCAATAAAGATTTTACTGTCAGGACTTGGCTGACAAATTTGCAGGCTCTTTATGACTGGCAATGATGGACTATAAGAAGCAGAAAAAACACAGCTTGAATCTCATTCCCAGCTTGAATTTGCAAGGCTGGCATTTAGAAAAATTATGTTGTGATTTCATAAACCAAGAAAATTTGAAGATGAAAGTCAGAGAATTAATAAAAAAAACTTTTCCCCATCTTCTTCTGAAATGGTTTTGGTGAAGTCATCACACAGTGTGGATTTGGTAAACTCTCCACCAACAAAATTGAATGTATACATCATTCATGTGAATTCCTCTTACTTCAAGTAGCTGCATAACTTCAGTTAGAGGCATTTGAAGGACTGAACTATCTTGCTCTATGGCAAGAAATTTTCCTGTTGTGTTCTAAGGGTACATCACAAAATTCATGCTTCAATGGAAACCCAAGGATTGTCTAGCCCAGACATTTATCTATTCTATGGGATCTACTTTATAACTCTGTAAATGATAGATAACTATTAGCAAAGCAAAATAATTCTTGTCTATGGACATCGAAATTCTGCCCTGTTCAGTAATTCAGCTGACTTCCTTCTGCCCCTGTGGAAGGAGCTGATTTTGCCTCCATTTGAACTTTTGTTTCAACATTCCTTTATTTCATATGAATGTGTTTTTTGCACTTCTCCTTTGCACCAATTATAATATCCTCCTGTTTCCTCACTGACTGAGTTAAAATATCTAGGCTGGGCACAGTGGCTCACGCCTGTAATCCCAGCACTTTGGGAGGCTGAGGCAGGCAGATCATGAGGTCAAGAGATTGAGACCATCCTGGCCAACACAGTGAAACACCGTCTCTACTAAAAATACAAAAATTAGCTGGGTGTGGTGGCACGCGCCTGTAGTCCCAGCTACTCGGGAGGCTGAGGCAGGAGAATTGCTTGAAACCAGGAAGCGGAGGTTGCCGTGAGCCGAGATGGCACCTGGCGATGGAGTGAGACTCTGTCTGAATTAAAAAAAAATAATAATAATGACACGTGTTCATTTTATCTGAGTCATAATTTACTTTTTTGAAAGTTATCTTTTAATAATATTTAATCCTTGTAAACCATCAAATTATAGTTTGATAAAGTAGTGGGGTGATGTACTGCTAAGAAGTAGTTAAAGGTCAGGTTTGAGAGTCACTACACATGGTTCCTAATTCCAGATTTGTTCTTTGCTACCTGGGTAAATTTAAATGTTTCTAGTTTTATTAACTCATATATAAAATGTAGATAATAATAATACCTACTTTGTGGGTTTTGTTGTAAAAATTAAAGGAAATAATACAAATGATTACATGTTTTGATTCATCAATATTATTTATGTTTATAATATTAATTATTCCTATACAGGATTTAAAATGTATTGATGCATTATTCAAACATAATTGAAATAAATGTTAATTGCTTAAAAATTTCATTTGGAATTTCTTTACTCTTGAGTTTCTTTTTTTTTTTAATTTTAAAATAATTTATTTAGATTTTATCATTTATTTTTAAGGTTTTTTTTTATTTTTTTATTATACTTCAAGTTCTGGGGTATATGTGTAGATCATGCAGGTTTGTTACGTAAGTATACACGTGCCATGGTGGTCTGCTGCATCCATCCCCCCGTCATCTACATTAGGTATTTCTCCCAATGTTATTCCTCCACAATCCCCCGACCCCCAGCTATCCCTCTCCTAGCCCCCGCCCCCCAACAGGCCTTGGTGTGCGATGTTCCCCTCCCTCTGTCCATGTGTTCTCATTGTTCAACTCCCACTTATGAGTGAGAACGTGCGGTGTTTGCTTTTACAGCATCCTGTCCCTTCAGTAAGGAGTAATTTTGTTTCATGAACGTCTTGTCATCAGACTTACAAACTTTCTGAGCCATTTCAGCTCCTGCCTGAAGCACCGCTTTCTGGCTGTGCAGCAAAAGCCACATGAAAAAAGAAAAGGGAGGTCCCAAAACCTCAGCCACAGTGTGGACACTGCTGTATTTCAGCAAAACGGATTGAGAGCCTCAAGGTTATTCATGTATCCTTCGCAGCCGGCATTACACTTTCAGAAAAAGGCCCGGAAAAAAATCATATATATATATATGGACTTAGGTACAAACGTATTTACCACAGGACAATTTCTGAGAGTGAAAAATTAGAGATAACCTTAATACCCTACACAAATAAACAAACATGCTTCTTCCTTATAATGGAATATTAGTCAGTGATTATAGCCAGGTTTTTCAAAACTTTTAGTAGTATGAAAAATGCTCACCGTATAATGCTAAAGGTAAAAAAAGAACATAAAATTACATATTCTATGCTTCCTATTTTGTAACAATTCACACGCACACGCACGCACACACACACACAAGTACGTGCATAATGCACACAATGAAAAGCTGGAGGAAACAGGCCAAAATAGTCACCATTATTAAGTGGTTATTTCTGGATAGTAAGACTGTGGGGATATTTTCATTTTTCCTTAGGTTATTATGAATAGTCCAAACTTTAAACAGTGAGCATGTGTTACTATTATAGTTGAATTAAAAGATGTTATTTAAAAAACAAGAACCTGCAGGCAGTATTAATAACTCTATTTAAAACCTCTGGAAGTTACCGTTGATAGCTGAGGACATCATGAAAAAGATCAGGAGAAGGAGAATGGTTGCTGCCATCACTATGAAAGGCCCAATGTGCCACCTCTACCAGCCGCATTGTCAACAAGAGTTGGCTTTTTTTGGCCAGGGACTCATTTCAGGCAGAAGATTTAAATTAGGTAAATATAGATTCTGTCACATGCTACTGTTTTGTTTGCATAGCCAGCCGTCTACACTGTTTCTACGGGAGCTTAATATTTTTCAACCTCAAGGTGACCTTTGAAGAGTTACCCTTTAGTAGAAGGAAGTACAACAGCCACCAAAAATGGTCATTCCACAAACATCAGAACAATATTAGACGATTTTGGATTCATATTTTAGCCTTATTCCTGATTTCTGACAACTCTGATGTTGACAGCTTTTAGAAGTTTTATATGTTTGTTTTATTTTCTCTTTCATACTATTCCTAAGAATTCATTATCAGATAACTGAAGTTTGCTCGTTTTAAAGGATTAACACAGTAAATTTAAAATTTTCATTAAGCTGCCCTACTGCTAAAATGTACAACTTGATTATATACAAAATAATTTTAATTAAGAAGGTAATATATTTTTGCTGTGGTAACAGAAAGCATTTGGAAATAAACTACCTATGTTTATCACTAGCAGCAAGTTAAGCTATTATGCATTCAGAAACAAAAATAAAGCTTATTTTATATATCTATATACACACATACCTATATATCCTTTTAGAAAGTTATTATTTTATACATGCAAATGAAAACGCCCTTACAGTTGACAACTGTAATTAAGGTTTCTCTCCAGCTTTCAGAGATATAGTGTCTTTCCCTCCCTTCCCACAAAGTAGTTCATCCAGTTGGTATACTTAATTGAACCTGAAATTTCATACATTTCACAAGATCATGTTAATCTCATACATAATTCTCTTCATCTCTTAGCTTGGTTAAAGGCAAAGAGTTTATTGAGAGAAGCTGTGATTGGCATGTCTTCTGCTGACCAATTGCAATTTCCTCTCCTTGTAAACTCTATTTAGTGTTACAAAAACAATTCAAAGTCAGATTGTAGGTGCCAGGCTTTTCCTCTGACCTTTAAATCAAATTTAGAATTTCACAGGGTAGTATGCCTTCAAGCAAAGTCTGTCAGCTTAATAAAGTGGAAATTTTCTGCAATAAATCTGCAATAAATTTCTACCATTCCCAAAGAAAGCTAAGCTTTACTTATTGTTGAATAGTTCTGAACAAGGGCATAAGCTTCTCGGGTGAAATAAAAACAAGTGCTGTTAAATGTAAGAACAACTCTAAATAATGAAAGAAAAAGGGTGAGTGGCATAAATATAATGAGAAAACGAAAGGCACACAAAGAAGGAAAAACAGAAGAAAAAAGATGACAGAATTACAAAGAGGCAAGACCAAGACATGAACATAGGGGAAAAAAAGAAATAGCACAAGAAAAAACAGATGATTAATTTTTGTCTAGCTTTACCAGTGAGTACAAGATCATTAAAATCGTAAGATCTCCTGTGTAGGGTACATAGAATCACTGTTTTGTGGGTGTGGACTACAACTGTACTCTAATCCCTGCTGAGCCTCCATATGTGTTTGTTATAGCACAAAATGATCTAACGGCTTATTCCATTTTCCAAACAACTAAATGCCAAGTATTTGCTAAGGAAACTAAGGTCAAATATATACATTTCTTTTCTCTATTTTCTAAAGGAAATCCTATTGATTCCCACTGACAGAGGACCACATGCATTTAAGAGATCAATAGATACACCTATTTGCAAAGAAGCTGGTAATAAATCATCAAAACAAACAAATTTAAAAACCCTAAAACATATCGAGATAAACTATCATACAATTAAAGTAAAATACTCTCCAATGCAAGGCCTCTTCCTAGACATGGATTGTTTAGCTTGCCCAGTATCTTTAAAACATTGAATTAGCTGCCAATGTAAAACCAGAGAAATTCATATTTTTAAAAATCTGGATTTCTCAGCTCCTCAAAAAATCAGAAACTCTACTGCATTCCTATGTATTTATTATTAATTGGAGCATAAACTGTTATTGCCACAGACCTCATTACCCACTGCCGTCCTTGCACCCACTCATTTGGATTATTTCCTTGAGCACTGTTGTCAGTGAAATTTACAACTCTTACTATTAAGATGATTCAGCTCAGTATTAGTTTCCTATTGCTGCTGTAACAAATACTACAAACTTGTTGCCTTCCCACCATACAGATTATTATCTTACAGTTCTGAAGATCAGCAGTTCACAATGGTTCTTACAGGGCAAAAATCACCGTGTTGGCAGAACTGTGTGATTTCTAGAGGTTCTCAGGTAGAATCTGTTTCCTTCCTTTTCTAGCATATAGAGACCACCTGCATTCTCTGCATGCTCATGTCCCCATCCTCAATCTTCAAAGCCAGCTGTGTAGCATCTTCCATGTCTCTTTCTTCCTGACATTACTGCCTCCCTCTTATAAAGACCCTTGTGATTGGTTTTCTGTTTTTGTGTAAGTTTGCTGAGAATGATGGTATCCAGTTTCATCCATGTCCCTGCAAAGGACATGAACTCATCCTTTTTATGGCTGCAAAGTATTCCATGGTGTATATGTGCCACATTTTCTTTGTCCAGTCTATCATTGACAGGCATTTGGGTTGGTTCCAAGTCTTTGCTATTGTAAACAGAGCTGCAATGAACATACATATGTGTGCATATGTCTTTACAGTAGAAGGATTTATAATCCTTTGAGTATATGCCCAATAATGGGATTGCTCAGTCAAATGGTATTTCTATTTCTATATCCTTGAGGAATCACCACACTGCTTTCCACAATGGTTGAACTAATTTTGTTTCTCCCACAAAACAGGAGAAATACCTAATGTAGATGACAGTGGGATAGATACAGCAAACCACCATGGCATGTGTATACGTAGGTAACAATCCTATATGATCTGTACATGTACCCCAGAACTTAAAATATAATTTTTTTAAAAAGACCCTTGTGATTACATAGGGCACACCCAGATAATCCAGGATAATCAATACTTCTTGTTCTCTTTAACTTCATCTGCAAGGGTTTTTTCACAATCACATATACACAAGTTCCAGAGATTAGAACATGGACATATTTGAGGGGCCATTTATTAGCGTGCCACAGGCTTCATCCTCAAAAGAAAAAAGAAACTTCAAGCCATAGCAGGTTGAAAATACTGGCTCAAACATTCAAGAAAACCAAGATAAATAAGAAGGCATAAACGTTGTAAAGGCAGATCTCAGACATAAAACCGTAATGAGGTTAGAACACAGGTTTTTCCTGATGCTCACTCTATTTTACTAAACCAGTTCTCTCTTAAAATGTATGTCAACACAGTGTTTTCTTCAAATTGAAGCATTCTTTACATTGAGAACAAGTTTTCACACAAAGCCATTTGCCTATCAGTGGAAGATGCAGGAAACTGTCCTTGTTACCTATACCCTCTTCCACCTTCTACCTTTCTACTGATTACAATTAATTAACCCCTTTTTGGGCACCAATGCTGTCCTAGGCATTATGCAGAGTGCTGTACAACTTTGCAGGACTCATTTCATCCAGTCTTCACAGCAGGAAATTTATCTCGCAGGTGATATTTAGGTCCAAAAACAGCTCATTGATTTGTCCAAATTCACACAGTTATTAAATACAGTGTGGCTTGACCTTGGAAGTCAGATCCTCTTGGCCATCAATTTATAACAACTTATTTATGACATTAATGTATGACACTTCTGGTCAACTGTCCCCATATTTTTGTTTGAAAAATGTTTGTACTAGATGGAGAAGTTCAGGGAAATGTTTAAAAATGAATTTGAATTTTTAAAAATTATTCACCAAAAATAGTAAACAATCAGATCAATTTCCTCTTAACTATGTTTTGAATAAGTTTAATGGTGCTGCTTTGGAAAAAGCAAGCAGCCTGAATATACCTTGAGCTTTGGAGAAAGAGGGGAGAAATATATTTTACTTAAGACAGGACCTTATATCAAATACATTTGAGGTTGGGAAGAAAAATGAATTAAATCACCGTGACAGTGAGATGTTTATAGTGCTGTCTGGTGGCCAATGAAAGGTGACTCCTTGATATACTTTTGCCAGTCTGATTGCATTTTCCTTGACCATATTCTTTCCATGACCTTGAGATAGCCATGTGACCTCCTGTCTTGGTGTTTTTGGTTAGAAATCTATCAAATGAAAATTATTATTTCAGCCCCTGTTTTCTTCAGATGGGTAGAGAATAACTCAAAAACAAAAATCTTGACATGAAAAATCATTTCAGAAATAATTCTCAAATTTGTCTCTTTTCTCCACCTATACCATTACCTCTGTAATCAAGCTAATCATCTCTCACTTACTGTGTCCCTTAGCTTCCTGACTGGTCTTGATGATTCCATTCTTGTTCCCAGCAAACCTTCATGTTGCCACTGGTGCAACCTTAATACAATTACTGAACTCTTCCATTTAAAACACCTCAATGGCTTCCCAGTTGCTGTTTGCGTAAGAGTTAGATGGCATAACTCACATGTTTATCTGGCTCCTAAGTAACCCTTTGACCCCATCTCCTCCAAGTTTAACTAACCCCATTGACTTTATCTCCTTCAAGTTTAACCCCTTTGACCTCATCTTCTCAAAAGTTTCCCATAGGAATATGCCTTTGTAAAGATGCTCTTGACTACATTACTCCTACTCTCTTACTAACTGCTTCTCAATCTTGCAGGCTTTGATTCTCATACATGAGGCTTATAAAGAAGTCCTAATACAGAGATATCATCGTAGGCTTTCTAGATTGACCTAATATCTAACTTTCCACCGTACTTAGCAAACAGACACTTCGTTGTTTCCATTTATCCCTCAAATCCTGGGCCATTAACACATTAACGTAAATGAAAAGATTGCATCGCTTACTGCAAATACTCAGGGGAGATTATTAAAACCAAACAGGAATATTGGCCTGTAGTTTTCTTTTCTTGCAATTTTGTTGTCTAGATTTGGTATCAAGATAGTGCTGGCCTCATAAAATGAGTTTGGAAGTATTCCTTCTTCATTAGTGTTTTCGAAGAATTTAAGAAGGCTTGGTGTAAATTGTTTAAATGGTAGAATTTAGCTGTGAGCTATGTAGTCCTGGCCATTTCTTGGTTGGGAGATTTTCGATTACTGATTCAACATCCTTATTCATGATTGGTCCACTCCAATTTTGTTTCTGCATGATTTAGTCTTGGTAGGTTGTACATTTCAAAAAAAAAAGTATTCGTTTCTTCTGGGTTATCCAATTTGTTGGCACATAATGGTGCACACAAGTCTCTCATAATCCTTTATATTTCTATAGCATTAGTTGCAATGTCTCCTCTTTCATATAAGATTTTATTTTAGTCTGTTCTATTTTTTTCTTAGTCAATCTAGCTAAGGGTTTGTCTATTTTGTTTATCTTTTCAAAAAAAAAGAGGCTGCTGATTAATTTTTACATATTTGTGAATTTTCCATTTTTCCCTTCTCTTTTTAATTCCCAGTTTCATTCCATTGTGATCAGTAAAGATACTTGGCATAATTTCAATATTCTTAAATTTGCTGAGATTTTTTTAAGTCCTGACATGTAATCAATCCTGCTGTGTGTGCTTGAGAAGATGTACATTTCATGGCCGTTGGATGAAATGTTCTGCGTATTTCTGTTAGGTCCATTCAGTGTACGGGGTTGTTCAAGTCTGCTATTTCCTTAGTAATTTTTGGTCTGGATAATCTATCCGTTATTGAAAGTGGAGATTAAAGTACTCTACTATTACTGTATTTCTGTCAATTTCTCCCTTCAGCTATATCAATGTTTGCTGCATATACATTTATATTAATACATACAACTCATATATAGGTGTTCTGATGTTAGGGGTATATATAATTATTACATCTTCCTGATTAATTGACCTTTATCTTTATATATTGAACTTGTCTCCTGTTACAATTTTTGATTTAGAGTCTATATTGTCTATATATAGGCATCCCTGCTATCTTTTGGTTACCATTTCATGGAATATCACTGTTTGATTCCTTCACTTTCAGCCCATGAATGTTTTTAAACCCAAAGTTAGTCTTTTATAAACAGCATATAGTTTGATCTAATTTTTTTATGCATTCAACCACTCTATGTCTTTCATTGGGTAATCTAATCCATTTATATTTCCTTTTGTTTTCAGAGACTTTATTTATAAAAACATTTTAGGTTTACAGAAAGATTGGGCAAAAAGTAGAATTTTCATATACCCTTTCTCACTCCTCCAAAGTAGTTTCCCTTATTATTAACATCTTACATTAGTTCAGTGCATTTGTTAAAATTGTGGAATCAACATTGTACATTATGATTAACTAAAATTTGTAGTTACATTAAGGTTTATTTGTAGTGCACACTTCCGTGAGTTTTGACAAATGTGTGTCATAAAATGCATTCATGTTTAAAGTACATTTTTCAAATTTTTGGTGACTTCATTTTTTATTTTTAATTGACATAACAACTGTATGATTTATGAGGTATGTGTAATATTTTGATACATGTATACAATGTGTAATTATCAAATTAAGGTAATTGGCATATCCATCACCTCACACATTTATAATTTCTCTGTGTTAAGAACATTCAGAACTTTCTTCTATTTTGTAACATACGATAAATTATAGTTAACGATAGTCACCCTACTATAGAATACTAGAATATATTGCTCCTAAGAATAATACTGTTCCTGTTAATCAACTCTCCCCAACAGCCCCTCCTCCATACCCTTCCCAGCCTCTGGTAATCATTATTCTACTCTTACTTCTAAGAAATCAACTTTTTAATCAATAGGTAAGACCTTACTATTGTCATTTTACTAATTGTTTTCCATCTGTCCTGTCGTTCTTTTATCTCTCTTTTTCTCTTTCGTTGTGTTGTCATTTGTGATTTGTTGACTTTTTGTGTTAATATGCTTTGATGCCTTCTCTTTTTCTTTTGTGTAGATTTTATAGGTATTTTCTCTGTGGTTACCATGAGACTTACATAAAATGTCTTACAGTTAGAAAGTCTATTTTAAGCTGGTAACAACTTCAATCATGTACTAAAACTCTGCACTTTTACTTCCTCCCTGCAATACTTTATGTTATTGATGTCATAATCTATATTGTTTTATATTGCATATCCAATAACAAGTTTTTGTAGTTATAGTTACTACTTTTTATTTTTATACTAGAATTAAAAGTGATTAATGTGCCACTATTGCAGTATTACAGTATTCTGTGTCTGTACGTACATTGACCTTTACCAATGAGTTTTACACCTTCATATGCTTTTTCGTTGCCACTTAGCAACCTTTGTTTCCAACCTGAAGAATTCCCTGTAACATTTCTCATAAGTTGGGGAACAATGAACTCTCTAAGCTCTTGTTTGTTTTGGAAAGCCTTTATCTCCCCTTCTTTTTCGAAGAAGAGGTTACTGGATATAATTTTTAGTGGTTGGCAGTTTTTGTCTTTCATGATTTCAAATGTATTATCCAACTTCCTTTTGTCCTGAAAAATGTCTCTGAAAATTTTGTTGATAGTCTAGAAAGCCACAGGTCAATATCCCTTGTGAACATAGATGCAAAAATCCCCAACAGAATACTGGCAAACAAAATTCCATAGAACATTACAGGAATCATATATTATGACCAGTGGCATTTATCATTGGGATGCCAGCATGGTTCAACATGCTCAAGTCAATAATGTGATATACCAGATTAACAGAATAGGGGCAAAAATCACATAACCATTTCAAGAGATACACAAAAAGAATTTGAAAAATTTAAATATCCTTTCAGGACAAAAACTCTCAACAAACTAGCTGTGAAAGGAAGTTACCCCAACATTAAAACCCATGTATAGGAAGCCTGCAGCTAATTTCATATTCAACAGTGAAAATCTGAAATATTTCCTCTAAGATCAAGAACAAGGTAAGGATTCCCACACTCACCATTTCTATTTAACATAGTACTGAAAGTTCTAGCCAGAGCAATTAAACAAGAAAGAGAAATAAAAATTACCTAAATCATGATGGAAGGAGTAAAATTCTCTGTTTGCAGATGACATAGTCTTATACATAGAAAACCGTAAAGACACCACAAAAATACTCTTAGAATAACCAAATTAAATAAAATTTCATAATACGAAATCAACATACAAAAATCAATTGCATTTCATACATTAACAATGAACAATCCAAAATAATTACAAGAACAATTCTATTCATAATAGCAACAAAATAAATAAATACTTAGAAATAAATTTAACCAAGGAGATTAAAGACATTAACTGGAAGCTACACAACATGGATGAAAGAAATTAAAGACACAAAGAAATGGAAAGCTGTCTCATGTTCATGGACTATAAGAGTTAATATTATTAAAATCTTTATAAAAATAATATATAGATTTAATGCAATCTTTATCAAAATGCTGGTGTTATTTGTTTACAGAAACAGAAAAAAAAATCCTAAAACCCATAAGATGCCACAAAAATACTCAGAAGCAACACTGAGAGAGAAAAAGTTTAGAGGCATCACACTTCCTCATTTTAAAATGCATTACAAAGCTACAGTAACCAAAACAGTATGGTACTGACAGAAACAAATGTATAGACCAATAAACCAGAACAGAGAGCCCAAAAATAATTGCACGTATATAACAGCAACTGATCTTTGACCAAGTACCAAGAATACATAGGGAAAGTATAATCTTATCAACAAATGATGTTAGAAACACTGAATATCCATAAGCAAAAGAATGAAATTGCCCCCTTTTCATATACCTTACACAAAAGTAAAAACTCGAAATGGATTAAAGACTTAAAGGACCTGACACAACAAAACTCCTATAAGAAAATGTAAAACAAAAGCAAAATTTGTCCAGTCAATGATTTCTTAGATATGATACCAAAGCCACAAGCAACAAAAGCAAAAATAGACTAGTGGTACTACATCCAACTAAAAAGCTTCTACACAGAAAATTAAAAAATCAACAGGGAAAAAATGGTTTTATTTATTTATTTATTTTTGAGACAAAGTCTTGCTCTGGAGCCCAGGCTAGAGTGCAGTGTTGCAATCCCGGCTCACCGCAACCTCCGCCTCCCAGGTTCAAGTGACTCTCCTGCCTCAGCCTCCAGATTAGCTGGGATTACAGCCACCCACCACCACACCCAACTAATTTTTTTGTATTTTTAACAGGGACAGGGTTTCACCATGTTGGCCAGGCTGGTCTTGAACTCCTGACCTCAGATAATCCACCCACCTTGGACTCCAAAAATGCTAGGATTATAGGCTTGAGCCACTGTGCCCAGCCTGAAAAAGGTAATTTATAAAATGGAAAGAAATGTTTGCAACTACTATATAACAAGGGGTTAATATTCCAAAATATAACGAACTACTACAATTCAATGGCAAAAAAAAAAAAAAAGCAAACAACCTGAGTTTTTAAATGGCCAAAGGACCTGAAAAGACATTTCTTCAAATAAGTTGTACAAATGGTCAAAAGGTATATGAATAGATTCCCAGCATCATGAATCATTAGGGAAATGCAAATCAAAACCACAAGGAGATATTATTTTACAGCTGTTAGGATGGCTATTATCATTTTTAAAAAGATAATAAATGCTGGTGGGATTTGGAAAAACTGGAACCCTTGTGCATTGTTAGCGGGAATGTAAAATGATGCAACACTATAGAAACAGTAATAAGGTTCTTTAAAAAGTTAAAAATAGAACTACCATATGATTCAGCAATCCTATTTCCAGGTATATAACCAAAAGATTGAAAAAAAGATCCTGAAGTTATTCATATGTCCATATTCATTGTAGTTAGTCACAATATTCACAATGTAGCCAAGATACGGAAACAAATGTTCATCAATAAATGAATGGACATAAATGAAGCATATACATACAATGGAATATTACTCAGCTTTATGAAAAGGAAATCCATTGTATGTGACATGTATGAAGCTGGAGGACACTATGCTGAGCAAAATAACCTAATCACAGAAGTTCAAGTACACAAGATTTTAACTATATAAGGTAGGTAAAATCATTGAATTCATTCATAGAAACAGAGTATAGATGCTGTTTACCAAGGGCTGGAGGTGGGGAGGAAGGTGCAGTTGTTGATCAATGAGAATAAACTTTCAGTTGTGCAAGATGCTTAAGTTCTAGACACCTGCTGTATGACATTGTGCCTATAGTGTGGTGTGCACATAAAACTTAGAGGGTAATCTCATGTTAAGTGTTCTTATCACAATTAAAAATTAATTAAAGGCTCTTTCCCCAAAGATTCTGACCCAATTTGTCTAGGGTGGTTATACAGACATTTGTGTAAGTTTCCAGGTGAATTTATTGTGAACCGATGTTGAGAAGCATCCATCTATAAGGATGAGTCAATAAATTGAATAATTACACAGATTTGTCTATTAGAGATATCACCAAGGTAAATTATTTAATAAGGTGAATTTTCAGCAAGCAAGGGGTATATGTTTTAACTGTCCAGGGTACATAGTTACATATTAGATGTACATTTAATTACATACTTTGTCTTATAAGATGAACTTAGAATAGATGAGGTGGTACAACAGACCAAAAAGTAATTATCCAATATCGTAGCATACACATTTAAAAATGCACAAACACTATAACTACAACACATGTGATTAGTAAGGTTGATGGAAGAGTTCTGCTGAAAGGTAGCAGAGTATGTGGGTGAATGAAGGATTAAGCACATTTTACTATTCCCCATACCCCAAGAAGATGGTAGTCACGCCTCCTTGCACTGTAGGATCCACTAAAAGGTTCTACATCTCATTTTTGTTTTTCATAAAAAGAGCTTTAATCTGTTTTTAAAAATACTTTTTGTGAAAATGCCAGTTTATAATTTTATACTGAAAACTACAGTTTTCGAGACAGAAAAATTAGAAAATAAAGAAAATATAAATCTGGAAAAACATTATATTGATAAAACATGAATATTTCAGTTAATTCTCTTATTTCTATAAATGAATAGTTTATGAACTTAAATTAACACAGTACATAAATGTTTATGCCCTTTTTAAAACTAAATTTGAATTGTATCATGGGCATTTCTAATATATATTTTTGAAGAAATAGTTCTATTGTGTATACATATAGTATCTGTTATATAAATTTACATGTTTTATTTAACTATGTCTATATTTTACATTTAGATTGATCTTAATTTTTCATTTTTATAAAGATATAAAAATACAATAATGTGTGTGCGGCGTGGGGGGTGTTTATTGTTAGAGAGAATAACTGCGTTTAGGGGAACTAGTAATTCCATACGCTGGTTTCTATAAACCTCACCTTTGTGCTCTTGATATACCTACGAATTACAGATTTACCTGCCATGCCATTCCAAGTGTTTTAATTCATTAGGTCTCAGACCATATGCATTTTTTAGTAAGCCCCACAAGCAATTCTTATGCAGACAGATGGTTCGCAGCTTCTACTTGTGAAACTAGTATCAGCCTTTTAAAAATTCTCACACATATTGGCAAAGAGTCCATCAGAAAGATAACAACTTTTTACTTCCCTAAGCAATATATAATCATGCCAATTAAGATCAACTTTTAGAAGTCCTGTGCTAATTTGATAAGCAGTAAGTACCTTTGCTTTTCAAGTTGTCTTTGATGGCTAGTGAAGATGAAGGCCTTTATACATTCTCCAGTCACAATGTATATTATTCTGTAAATTTCTAGTTCTTTTCAATCCTTTGCCCATTTTTTCCATTAAGGTGTCACTTTTCTCAATGGTTTTTAAGAATTCTATTTTAAAATTACTCCTTGGCTGAAAATATATTTCCTGGTTTATTGTTTGAATTTTAATTTTCTCCTGTTTATTTCTTGTCCTACAGAAGTTCTGGGTATTTACCCTGGCACATAGTATATCTTTTGCCAAGCAGCCACCAGATCTTCTTTCTGGCTTTTTTATATCATTGTTTCAAGTCTTTCTATGCTGCCACTCTTGTTTTTGTTGTTTCATTTTTTTACTTTTAACTCTTGAATCCATCTGAAATTTATCTTAAAATACATTTTCTTCTTCTTTTTTTTTTTTTTTTTTTTTCTTTGAGACAGAGTCTTGCTCTGTCACCCAGTGGAGTGCTGGAGTGCAGTGGTGTGATCTCTGCTTACTGTAACCTTCACCTCCCAGGTTCAAGCAGTTCTCCTGCCTCAGCCTTCTAAGTAGCTGGGATTATAGGAGCCCACCACCACATCAGGCTAATTTTTTGTTTGTTTGTTTGTTTTTTGCATTTTTAGTTAAATGGGGTTTCTCTTTCTCTAAGAAAATTAACTCATTTTTAACCAGGCATGGTGGCTCACGCCTATAACCCCAGCACTTTGGGAGGCTGAGGTGGGTGGATCACGTGAGGTCAGGAGTTCAAGACCAGCCTGGCCAAGACGGTGAAACCGAATCTCTACTAAAAATACAAAAATTAGCCAGACATGGTGGTACATGCCCGTAATCCCAGATACACAGGAGGCTGAGGCTCAAGAATCACTTGAACCCAGGAGGCCAAGGCTGCAGTAGGCCGAAATTGCACCACTGCTGTCCAGCCTACGTGACAGAGCACAAACCTATCTCAAAAAAAAAAAAAAGAAAAAAAATTAACTCATTTTTTCTAAGAGGTTCTGTTTTTAATAAATGTTCTTGTTAGTATTTCTTGCTTTTATATGGCACAACTTTCTCTAACCAATATGTCAAGTTGTTTCCCATATAAAATGAGACTAGGAGGGGATAACATTCAGAGATAACAGAAACTAATTATCTTATCACACTTCTCATGATTAGCACAAGTTGGAGATAAATTTTTACCTGATGTAGCTTTTAATGTGCATTAAAATATATTGTTATTTTAAAAACAATAACATTGTTTTCCTTAGAGAAAAACAATGCCTCCTTCCCAAATGAATTTTTAGAGGTTGCTACTTGAAACTCATTGATACAACCTTCAAACGCTAACAAAATGTCACATGCTCGTGCTGCAACTGTTACTAGGTTATTTCGAGATTTTTATTAATATAACAAGATTCACTGGTGTCCATAGGATGTAAATGTAAATGTGTATAATTAATATATACCAGGGAAATATTTTAAATTAATGTGGTGCCTTTCCATTTCTGTCTCTTTCTCTCTTTCTCTCTCTCTCTATATATATTTGTATATATACGTATATGTTTCCATATATATACTTTTTTCTATATAGAGAGAGAAAGGGAGAGAAAGATAAAAGAGACAGAGAGAGAGAGAGAGAGGCATATATACATGTATATGTATACATGTATAAGTATTTGTTTTGTTTTAACCTAGAGACCACTGCCCCCATTAAAACAGGACCCATTATGGAACAGACTCTTCCAAAAAATTTAGGATACAAGAGAGCCCAACAAAAACAAAGTCTGGAAAACCTTGTCTTTTGATTGCATGAACTGAGCACTAGAAAAAGGTTTTTCTCTTTTTCTTTCTCTCCTTTTTTTTTTTTTTTTTATTTTATTTAAAGGTGTAGTTGTGTCTCAAAGAAGAGTTTATAACAGCTAATACGATTTTTTCACCACACAGCGTGGAAATAACCCTTTCTGGGATGAGATGAGAAAAAATCTGAAAAGAGATAGAGAGTAAAAAATAACTTAAAGGCAGACATGAGGTTTCTACCTCTTGTTTTTGCCCTGTAGTTCAACCAGACCATGACCTTAGTGGGGAGATGGTAGCAATCACAGAGAAGTTGTACAAAATGGAGAGATGAGACCTCTTTTACCATGGTACAGCCCAAGAAGACTGAAGAACCCTTCATGAGCTCCCTGCCTCCCAGGCCATAGTGTGGCAGAGCAGCAGAGCTGGGTACAAAGATAAAGGCAGGGAGCCTGAGTATGTTCTCACACAATCCTATAGGCCAAGGTTTGCCAAACTTTGCCTGCAAAGAGCCAAATGGTAAATATTTTAGACTTTGCAGACCAGCAGCCTCTGTTGCTACTTGACTCTGCCACTGTGATGAGGAAACAGTCACAGACAACATGCAAACACACAGGCAAGGATATGTTCTGGTAACACTTTATTTGTGGACTCAGAAATTTGAATTTCATATAATTTTTGCATGTCATATATTTTTGTGACATTAGTTTTCAACAAATATAAAATTTAAAAACATATGCTTAGCCCACAGCCAGATAGAATCTATGGCCAGAAGGCGACAGGTATGCAACCAGTGTGGTACACATGAGGATGATGGAAAAGAACATATGCAAGCTTCTAATGAATACCTAGGCATGGGTGAAGAAATGGATGAGAGAGCCAGTGAACTAGAAGATGACTTTCAGGTATGATAAGAGGATACTTTCAAAGGATACAGTGTTAACTGTACAAGCAGTAAACCATGAAAGTATGGACATCAGTGGTAACACAGCAAAGACCTGGGAGCTTGGTACAGTGAGAAAAGAGCACTGGCAAGGATCACATGCCTCTCCCCATAGGCCAGGCTGGCATACAGCTACACACCTGCATCCACAAATTCCAACTGTCAGATCATCCCCAGAGAGGAGGTAGGAATCATATCACACCAGGAGAGACTGAGTTGCTAATCCTAAAAAAGGATTTTTGCTATCAAAAGAAATAAGGATAGCAAAAAAACCTTTAAATTTGACACATTAAAGCAACACTGTCTCTCCTGGTGTAATATGATTCTTACCTTCACTCTGGAGATGATCTGAGATCTGGGCTGTGTGTGATGTGGGTTCCCAATAGCAAAGACTTGGAACCAACCCAAATGCCCATCAATGATAGACTGGATAAGGAAAATGTGGCACATATACACCATGGAATACTATGCAGCCATAAAAAAGGATGCGCTCATGTTCTTTGCAGGGATATAGATGAAGCTGGAAACCATCATTCTCAGCAAACGAACACAAGAACACACAACCAAACACTGCTTGTTCTCACTCATAAGTGAGTGTTGAACAATAAGAACACATGGACTAGGGAGGGGAACATCACACACTGGGGTCTGTCATGGGGTGGGGGGATAGGAGAGAGAGAGCAGGGGGTGGGGTTATTGGGGAGGGGTAGCATTAGGAGAAATACCTAATGTAGATGATAGGGTGATGGATGCAGCAAACCACCGTGGCACATGTATACTTATGTAACAAACCTGCACGTTCTGCACATGTACCCCAGAACTTAAAGTATAATAAAAAAAAAAAAGAAGAAATGAGGATGTAAGAATTGAACAAGTATCATTTATGAAGAAAGAAATTTATGTTTCAACACCTTAGTTATATGATCCCTTAACGTTCCTGACTGCCTTAGGTATATCCAGTCTGATGTTTATAGTCACCCCTCCACTTTTGAGCGAAATGAAATTCACACCTGAAAGAACACAGCCAAAAAATTGTCCCTTCAATGTGAAATGGCTCCTCCATCACATCAAATACTTGGGTCTATTTCTCTGATTTGTCTGTGGGTCTACATATTTCTTCTTGGTTTACAATCACACTGTGTAAATTGCTGTAACTTTATAAGAACCTAAATAATTGGCAACAAAGTCTCATTTAATTATGCTTCTTTTAGAAAATTTAATCAAATTTCTGTATCATTTATTCTTTCAAATGAGCATCAGATTTCGCTACAAGGGAAAAAACAAATTCCTCTGGGATTTTGATTAAAATTCATTTAAAGCTACAAATTAATTGGGAAAGACTCCACTTCTTCAGAATACTAAACTTTACCATTTAGAAATATGGTTTTCTGTATCATAGTTAAGTATTCTATGTCTCCATTAAGGTTTCCATTATCTTTATTTAAAAAATACGCATTTCCTTTAGGGTTTTGTAGGAGAGTTTTTTATTGCTAATGGAAGTTTAACAAATTTTATTACATATTCTATGTGTTACTGTTATAAAGATACTCATTTGTGTGCATAAGTGTATATAATCCTTTTTACTAAAAGCTCTTATTTCTTCTAACAGATTTCCAGATGATTCTCTAAGTTCTTCAGATAGATACAGTATCCTCAAACAATAATTTTTATAGTTGTACTAAGAGATATGAAAGTTCATAGTTCACTGAAAAGAGTGCAAATCATCCTTAAAGATATGGGGAATAAAACTCACCTTGGCTCATGAATAACTAGCTCCTACAGCATGCTACCCTCTACTCTTCACCCATCAGATAGGCAAAAGTCCAAAGGCTCTGCAACACATTCTGTTGAGGAAGCTCTGAAAAAAAGAGTCTCTTTCCAATGGTGATGATGAGATTGCCAAGTGATTCACCTTCTCTGAGAGGAACTTGGCAATTCTATCAACAATCCAAACAAATTCCAGAAATTTGTATGGATTCTTGATAGATATTGCCAAGTCCAAAACCCCAGAAATTCCACTTCATGGAATCTCAGATATACTGCCAAAAACATGAAAAGGAAATGCCAAAAACAGATACAAGAATATTCGTTGGTTTTGTACTTAGATTTTCTTCCTTTTTGTTTTCAGACAAGGCCATGCATTGTTACTCAGGCTGGGGTGCAGTGGCACAGTCACAGCTTACTGCAGCCTCAACCTACCAGGCTCAAGCTATCCTCCAATCTCAGCCTCCCGAGTGGCTGGAAACACAGGTGCACACCAAAATGCTTGGCTAATTTTTAAACTTTCTGTAGAGATGGGGTCTCACCAACTTTATTTCCAGTTATTTAGGTTCTTATAAAGGGCTGGTCTCAAATTCCTGGGCTCAAGCAATCTTCCTGCCTTGGCTTCCCAAAGTGCTGGAATTACAAGAGTGAGCCACTATGCCCAGGTTTAAAATTTTTTTTTTCTTTTCGTACTTTAAGTTCTGGGGCACATGCGCAAATCTTACAGGATTGTTGCATAGGTAAACATATGCCATGGTGGTTTGCTGTCTCCATCCCCCCATCACCTACATCAGGCATTTCTCCCAGTGTTATCCCTCCCCAACCTCCCCACCTCTCACTGTCCCTCCCCTAGATCCCACCACCCAACAGACTCCAGTGTGTGATGTTCCCCTCCCTTTGCCCATGTGTTCTCATTATTCAACACTTGCCTGTGAGTGAGAACATACAGTATTTGGTTTTCTGTTCAAATTATTATGTATCAATTAGTTCAACAATTTCTGTTCTTCCTTAATAATAAAAGCATTCAGAAAAATAAATTGTTCTCTAAGAATAGATTTAGCCAGCCCCATATATTCTAATCTCTTGTTTTATTATTTTGTTCCAGACTTTAAGAGAGATTTTTCTTCATTTTTGGCAACCTGTCTATCTGAAAATCTATAGTCCTGAAAGATTATTTCTTTATCCTTGAAATTTAAATGTGTTAATAATACATTTGTCCCATTTAATTTGGCAAGACTAATTGCTGACCTTTATGATTTTTAGATTTAATTATTTGGGTGGTTGGGTTTTTTCAGTGTCTGAGAATTAGACTTCTATGCCTGTGTTCTCTTTTTCTACAATTCTTGTTTTGTAGATTTCCTGAAACTATCGTCATCTCTCATTTTTTTTTCACTCATCACTTTTAACACTTCTTTTTTTGCCTTGGAATTATGGGTGATTTTCTTGGTTTGCCTTCCATGGGACAAATTCTATATTCTGTTTTTTCAAAACCTACTCTACAGTTCATTATCCCCAACTAAGTTCAATCATTACTTAAATTTCCTTGCAGATATTTCAGTGGCAGATTATTCCTTCTTCCTACTTATTCTAACTCTGCAAATGTACTTATAAAATGAATCTTCCTAATAATGCAAATTTTTTTTCAATTATTCCCCTTATTTTGTAGCCAATCTATTTTTAAAGGGACATTTTCTTTAATTCTTTATGGCTGTGCATTACTTAAAACCTTAGTAGACTGAATTTTTGTGAACAATTTCTCTTGTAGCACTTTTTAGTTGTATGTACCCGCATGCCCCTTTTCTGGTTCATCTCCACCTTCTAAAGTAAAGGCCTGATTTATTATTCTCATCTACTATTTCCTGGAAATTTTATTGTAGTTCTCACAAGTATTTAGCTAGTCCCATCTGCCCTCTATGTGGCTAAAAGTACTTAAAATATATACTATATTTAGGGCCTTTTCCTGAGTTCTAAAAGTTCCCATTTTTCTCTTCAGCTGGTCATATCCTGAAGACTTTGGAAGTTTTGTCATATGTTACCCAGCTGACAGATGACCTTGAATTTCAGAAACAACCACTACCTCTTTATCCAATAAACATATAAACAATCACAAATCAAGTAAGAAGCAGAACCTTCAGGGATGCTGGAATGGGGATACTTAAGTTTTCAGAAAGTACCCTTTTGAAATAGGTTGATTTTAAAGGGAAGCTTATATCCTTGAGGTAAACTTTTCCCAATAAGAAGCTTATTAAAATCTCTTTCTGTTACACTCCACAAGAAAGACACAGGAACACAAGAGAAAGGGGCTTTTAGTAAAAACACACAACTCTTTTTTTGACACAAGGTCTTGCTCTGTCATCCGGGCTGTAGTGCAGTGGCGTGATCACAGCTCACTGCAGCCTTCAGCTCCTCAAGCAATCCTCCCACCCCAACTTCCCAAGTTGCTGGGACTACAGGTACAAGCCACCATGCTCAGTCAATTTTTCTATTTTTTGTAGACATGGGGTCTCACTATGTTCCACAGGCTGGTCTCAAACTCCTGGCCTCAAGCAATCCTCCTGCCTTAGCCTCCCAAAGTGCTGGTATTACAGGTGTGAGCCACCATGCGCATGACCTTTTAAAGCTGTTTTACGAGATTTTTAAACATCTTCTCCATGCTAGTGTTAGAAACTGATTTTTTTTTTTACCTTTTATGGGAAATAGTTCTGCTAACATCTTAGTGAAAAACAGTTGATAGTTTATAATAAAACGATGAATAGTAATTCATTTATTTAATCAACAAATATTTACGCTATACCTACTAGATTCTAGAAGAGTGGCTGGTACATTACATATATTGATACAATGAGGAACAAAATCCAGTCCCTAACTTCAGGATATATAATTTGGAAGTCTCTACAGACAGATAGATAGATGATGGATCAATAGACAGATAGATATTTTGCATATATGTATGTACAATAAACCACAAGTACACATATACTTTTAGAATTGAACAAATGTGTATTATATCCTTACTTAAATAGAACTAGAATGTATAGAATGTAGAGAAACCCTGTCTCTACTAAAAATACAAAAATTAGCTGAGCGCATAGAATGTTCATGAACGTATAAGTGTTCTAGTTAATGGTTACAGCTTGAAATTAATGTGAGTATGCACATATATGCATCATATAAACAACTTTATAGTAAATGATGTAGATAGAACACACTGCTTACACCAACACAACTCTTTGATCTTAACACGTCCTTTTTATCCTTTAATAAAGTCCCATGGTTTTTTAAAAAAATAGACATTATTAAGAGAATGAGCTGAATTTCAGGTATCTACAGTTGGTTTATCATCAACTTACATTTTGTAAGTGTTAAACATCAACACTTAGAAGTCTTACATTTGGCTGTACCACACTATAAAAACAAAAAGCAACAATAATCACCTCAACCACAAGACTACATTTGTTAAATATTTCCATAACTTCTGCCTGTTGATACCTTCTGGCTTTCCTACAATGGGTAACATTTCAGATTCTGACTGACAGGGAAAGAACTAAAGTGACTGCTGAAAACTCTAGGGAATTTTAGGTTTAAAAAAGTCATAGGTGATTCACATTTGTGTCTGTTGGTTTACCTTGGTTTGTTTGTATGGTTCTAAGAAATTTCTGGAAAAAGAAAAATGATCAGAGAAAAGGTTTGGAAGAGCAAGAAAAGCAAAGTGAAAAAAAAATACCAAGGTGACCAGAGATTGTGACTAAGTGTAAATTTTGAAACTTATTTCAGGTTATTTTTATTTTTACTCATCACAGTCAATGATGCTGTTAATATTCAAATAGCCATCAAACTGTTAGCTAAGATGTGTCAGAATAAGGGCTCATTTCTGAGGAAATTCGATCAATCTCTCTTCATTGGAAGGGGATGGGCATTTTAACTTTAGACTTTAATCAATAATTAAGAATGTATCTCCTGACTTAGATATAATGATAAAGAACACATTAAAATCTAATTACTTTAATAAAAAGATGCCAGCCTTGAAATACTTCTAAAATAAAGGCCTGTTATATTTACATCAAGACAGACAATTTATTTCCTAAGACGCACACAGGCACACACATATACACTCCCTATTTTCTCATTCCAATGAACTTGAATTGTCTTAAAGATTTGCCAATGAGAGTATGTGACCTACTTTGAAAATCAATCATATACTTTTTATTCTTTCATAAGGTCTACAGTGTTTTGGCTCAATTCATGTGAAATGCAATAAACTTGTCCTTCAATCACAGAACACTGGTAAAAATAGCTATAAAGCACTTTTAGATATTACGATATAAAATATCAAGTTAAAAGTAAAATTGTTGTATAATAGTTTGGGGATAAACTCTTGATAAGTATTCAATAGTCCAGATGAAATTTCATCTTAAAAATCTTTCTTACATACTAACCAAAATCTAAAATCTTTGGTTACCAAGTAGAGAAATCAACATGAGACTTTTTTTTCTTTTGTTATTTTCCAGAGTTAGGGGAGAGAGAATAACAAGGGCAGAGATTTTGCTTTTATCTAAGATATTATTCGTAAAACAGGCTAACATGTTCCCTGAATAAAAGTATATAACTTCATACTGGCATTGTTTTTTAATAGGGAATGAACTGGCATTTTCTCCTGTCAGCTAATGAAACAATTGGGGATTACTGGAGAATGACAAATGGACAATTAACAGCTTTATCTGGAGACAAAGATTTGCCCATCTCTGAATGATGAGTTAGCAATTCTGTGTTTTGGAAGCTTGTTTTGAATGTTCAGAGGGAGAGCGATGGAGAACTACAAGTTATTGCATTAGGAGTTTTGCTTATGTGTTTTTGCATTTATGCATGTATGTATGTATGTATGTATTTTTAGAAATGGAGTCTTGCTCTGTCACCCAGGCTGGAGTGCAGTGGTATGATCTTGGCTCACTACAACCTCCACCTCCCAGATTTGACCGATTCTCCTGCCTCAGCCTCCCAATTATCGGGGACTAAAGGCGCATGCCACCACACCTAGCTAGTTTTTATATTTTTAGTAGAGATGGGGTTTCACCGTGTTAGCCAGGATGGTCTCAATCTCCTGACCTCATGATCTGCCCATCTCAGCCTCCCAAAGTGCTAGGATTACAGGGTATGTATTATTTTTATAGTTGTAAAAACAAAAGCGAAAGGCATGCAAAATCCTGTTGCAGCTCAAGATAACCATTCCCTTTCACATCACCCAAAAAATATTTCTAGCAAATTCCTGGTACAATAAAAAGTTTAAAAGTTTTAAACTAGAAAACTCTAAGGTAAAGCATAAGAATTGGACTCCAGGCCAGGTGCAGTGGCACACACCTGTAATCCCAGCACTTTGGAAGGCCAAGGCAGGCAAATCATGAAGTCAGGAGATCGAGATAATCCTAGCCAACATGGTGAAACCCCATCTCTACTAAAAATACAAAAATTAGCCGAGCGTGTGGCAGATGCCTGTAGTCCCAGCTACTTGGGAGGCTGAGGCTGGAGAATCACTTGAACCTGGGAGGCCGAGGTTGCAGTGAGCCCAGATCGCATCACTGCACTCCAGCCAAGGCAACAGAGCAAGATTCCGTCTTAAAAAAAAAAAAAAAAAAAAGAATTGGACTCCAAGAAATAGATCAGTTATTTTTTTGATTCGTAACTTGTCTCCAGAGTTAGATAGCTGACTGTGATAAAAGATTTTTCTAGCCACCCTAAAAAAATTCTGAGACATAACACAATGGAATGCAAACCAGTCATCTAAAATAATCACGTCAACAGTATAAGGTCACAAACATTAGAATCAGATAAGCCAAACTTTAAGTCTCCATTCTACCATTTATTAGCTTTAACATATTAAGCAAGTTATAACACCTCTCCAGAATTGACTGACTCAGAGAGTTGTAGAAATTAAATGAAAGGATGCACTTATGCCTATCACTGGGCTTGATGGATCCTCAAAACAGTTTCATTAAATGAATAAGTAAACATTTAATAAATGTTTGCTCTTATCACAACCATTTTTGACATGGCAATGTATCCATGAGGTTTCTGAGTTAAAAAAAAAAAAAAAAAAACAGGTGCAGAACCACAGGTGACTGTGATGTCATACCCATGAGTCCCCTGCATGTATTTCACACTGCTGTGTTCACATGGGCTATCAGGAAGCAAGTTCTGGAAATGAATTATTGCTCTCATGTCATGATAATTTTGTTTATCACTCTTTTCTTTGTATTCTCAAGATATCATCTTAGAGAAACCGTTAAGGTATATATAAAATCAATTTTTACCAGAGAGGCTTTAACACTTATTCAAATATTCAGTGGATGGGACTGAAATCTTACTGGAGACAGAGAGCGGAAAGAAAAGATATCAGGGGTAATCTGTCTTTAGAGATCTTTTTCCAAGATAAAAGTTACAAAGGAATGGTCTCGCTGCTCATCAGGACCACAAAGAAAATTATATTACCATTTCTGTGCTACTGTACCACTGTCTTTTTAATTTTATTTTTAATTGATACATATTAATTGCACATATTTATGGGGTTCAGTGTCAAGTTCCTATACACATACATAATGTATATACTGTCTCTTGATGACTGTCTTTTAAACTTCCCACGTAATAAAGAGAAGTGTATTACTCATTTCAAATAACCCCTTAGAGAACTTCTGCTACTAGATATCTATAATGTTTTTAAAAGAAAAATGAAGGGGTAGCAGTTTCTCTTTGGAGTCTTGTCAAACTGCAACTTATCACTAACCAGATTTTCACAAAAGGAACTTACAGTAACATGCAACAGAATTAGATGGCATAGGAAAAACCCATCACCTCAACTGGTAGTGAAACTTCAATAGTATTATACTCATACATAAAGTAATTCATTGCCACACATTATGAAATCCCCAGATAGTCTCTTAATCAGGCTTCAGAAGGTGGGCAATAAGAAACTTCTGTGAGCTAAAAGAACATGTTCTAACCCAATACAAAGAAACTAAGAACATTGAAAAAAGATTTGATGAAATGCTAACAAGAATAAACAACTTAGAGAGGAATGTCAGTGAATTGATGGAGCTGAAAAACACAACATGAGAATTTCGTGAAGCATACACAAGTTTCAACAGCCGAACTGACCAAGCAGAAGAAAGGATATCAGAGGTCGAAGATCAACTCAATGAAATAAAATGAGAAGACAAGATTAGAGAAAAAAGCGTAAAAAGGAATAAACAAAGTCTGCAACAAACGTGGGACTATGTGAAAAGACCTAATCTACGTTTCATAGGTGTACCCGAATGTGATGGAAAGAATGAATCCAAGCTGGAAAATACTCTTCAGGATATTATCCAGGAAAACTTCCCCAACCTAGCAAGGAAGGCCAATATTCAACTTCAGGAAATACAGAGAACACCACAAAGATATTCCTCAAGAAGAGCAACCCCAAGGCACATAATCGTCAGATTCACCAGGGTTCAAATGAAGAAGAAAATGCAAAGGGCAGCCAGAGAAAAAGGTCACATTACCCACAAAGGGAAGCCCATCAGACTCACAGCAGATCTCTCAGCAGAAACCCTACAAGCCAGAAGACAGTAGGGGCCAATATTCAACATCCTTAAAGAAAAGAAATTTCAACCCAGAATTTCATATCCAGTCAAACTAAGCCTCATAAATGAAGGAAAAATAAAATCCTTTGCAAACAAGCAAGTACTCAGAGATTTCATCACCATCAGGTCTGCTTTACAGGAGGTCCTGAAAGAGGCACTAAACATAGACAGGAACAACCAGTACCAGCCACTCCAAAAACATACCAAATGGTAAAGAGCATCAGCACAATGAAGAAACTGCATCAACTAACGGGCAAAACAGCCAGCTAGCATCAAAATGGCAGGAACAAATTCACACATAACAATATTAACCCTAAATGTAAATGGGCTAAATGCCCCAATCAAAAGACACAGACTGGCAAATTGGATAAAAAGCCAAAATCCATCGGTGTGCTGTATCCAGGAAACCCATCTCACATGCAAGGATATGCAAAGGCTCAAAATAAAGGGATGGAGGAAGATTTACCAAGCAAACGGATAGCCAAAAAAAGCAGGAGTTGCAATTCTCATCTCTCATAAAATAGACTTTAAACCGACAAAGATCAAGAGAGACAAAGAAGGACATTACATAATGGTAAAAGGATCAATGCAACAAGGGGAGCTAATGATCCTAAAGATACACACACCCAATACAGGAGCACCCAGATACATAAAGCAAGTTCTTAATGACTTACAAAGAGTCTTAGACTCCCACACAATAATAGTGGGAGAATTTAACACCCCATTGTCAATATTACACAGATCAACAAGACAGAAAATTAACAAGGATATCCAGAACTTGAACTCAGACCTGGACCAAGCAAACCTAGTAGACATTTACAGAACTCTCCACCCCAAATCCACAGAATATATATTCTTCTCAGCACCACATCGCACCTACTCTAAAATTGACCACATAATTGGAAGCAAATCACTCTTCAGCAAATGCAAAAGAACGGAAATCATAACAAACAGTCTCTCAGACCACAGTGCAATCAAGTTAGAACTCAGAATTCAGAAACTAACTCAGAACGGCACAGCTTCATGGAAACTGAACAACTGGCTCTTGAATGTTGACTGGATAAATAATGAAATGAAGGCAGAAACAAAGATGTTCTTCAAAACCAACGAGAATGAAGACACAACATACTAGAATCTCTGGGACACATTTAAAGCAGTCTCTAGAGGAAAATATATAGCACTAAATACCCACATGAGAAGCAAGGAGAGATCTAAAATCGACATCCTATCATCAAAATTGAAAGAGCTAGAGGAACAAGATAAAAAAAATCAAACCCTAGCAGAAGACAAGAAATAACTAACATTAGAGCAGAACTGAAGGAGATAGAGACACAAAAAAACCCTTCAAAAAATCAATAAATCCAGGAGCTGGTTTTTCAAAAGATCAAAAAAATAGACAGACTAATAGCCAGATTAATAAAAAAGAAAAGAGAATAATCAAATAGATGCAATTAAAAACGATAAGTGGATATCACCAGAGATTCCACAGAAATTCAAACCATCATCAGAGATTACTACAAACAACTCTATGCCCATAAACTAGCAAACCTGGAAGAAATGGATAAATTCATGGACACTTGTATCCTCCCAAGCCTAAACCAGGAAGAAGTCGAAACCCTGAGTAGACCAATAGCAAGGTCTGAAGTCGAAGCAGCGAATAAGAGCCTACCACCCAAAAAAAGCCCAGGTCCAGATGGGTTCACAGCCAAATTCTACCAGACATACAAAGAGGAGCTGGTACCATTCCTTCTGAAACTATTCCAAACAATCCAAAAAGAGGGAATCCTTCCCAAATCATTTTATGACACCAACATCATCCTGATACCAAAACCTGGCGGAGATTCAACAAGAAAAGAAAACTTCAGGCCAATATCCATGATGAACATAGATGTAAAAATCTTCAATAAAATATTGGCAAACTGATTGCAACAGCACATCAAAAAGCTTATCCACCAAGATCAAGTAGGATTCATCCCGGGGATGCAAGGCTGGTTCAACATACGCAAGTCTATAAATGTAATTCACCACATAAACAGAACCAAAGACAAAAGTCACATGATTATCTCAATTGATGCAGAGAAGGCCTTTGACAAAATTCAACAGCCCTTCATGCTAAAAACTCTCAATAAACTAGGTATTGACGGAACATATCTCAAAATAATAAAAGCTATTTGTGACAAAACAACAGCCAATATCATACTGAATGGGCAAAAACTGGAAGCATTCCCTCTGAAATCTGGCACTAGACAAGGATGCCCTCTCTCACCACTCCTATTCAATATAGTATTGGAAGTTCTAGCCAGAGCAATTAGGCAAGAAAAAGAAATAAAGGGTATTCAAATAGGAAAGGAGGAAGTCAAATTGTCTCTGTTTGTAGACGACATGATTGTATATCTAGAAGATCCCATCATCTCACCCCAAAATCTCCTGAAACTGATAAGCAACTTCAGCAAAGTCTCAGGATCCAAAATCAATGTGCAAAAATCACAAGCATTCCTATACACCAAAACAGACTTAAAGAGAGCCAAATCAAGAATGAACTGCCATTTACAATTGCTACAAAGAGAACAAAGTATCTAGGAATACAACTAACAAGGAACGTAAAGGACCTCTTCAAGAAGAACTACAAACCACTGCTCAATGAAATAAGAGAGGACACAAACAGATGGAGAAACATTCCATGTTCATGGTTAGGAAGAATCAATATCGTGAAAGTGGCCATAGTGCCCAAAGTAATTTACAGATTCAACACTATCCCTATCAAGCTACCAATGACCTTCTTCACAGAACTGGAAAAAACCACCTTAAACTTCATATGGAACCAAAAGAGAGCCCGCATAACCAAGTCAATTCTAAGCAAAAAGAACAAAGCGGGAGGCATCACACTACCAGACTTTAAACTATACTACAAGGCTACAGTAATCAAAACAGCATGGAACTAGTACCAAAACAGAGCTGTAGACCAATGGAACAGAACAGAGGCCTCAGAGGCAACAAAACACATCTACAACCATCAGATCTTTGACAAATCTGACAAAAACAAGCAATGGGGAAAGGATTCCCTGTTTAATAAATGGTGTTGGGAAAACTGGCTAGCCATGTGCAGAAAGCAGAAACTGGACCCCTTCCTGACACCTTACACTAAAATTAACTCCAGATGGATTAAAGACTTAACATAAGACCTATCACCATAAAAACCCTAGAAGAAAATCTAGGCAAAACCATTCAGGACATAGGCGTAGGCAAGGACTTCATGATCCAAACACCTAAAGCATTGGCAACAAAAGCTAAAATAGACAAATGGGACCTAATCAAACTGCACAGCTTCTGCACGACAAAAGAAACAGTCATTAGAGTCAATTGGCAACCAACAGAATGGGAAAAAATTTTTGCAGTCTACCCACCTGACAAAAGGCTGATATCCAGAATCTACAAAGAACTAAAACAGATTTACAAGAAAAAAATAAACAAGGCCATTCAAAAGTGGTCAAATGATATGAACAGACACTTTACAAAAGAAGACATACATTAGACCAACAAACATGAAAAAATGCTCATCATCATTGGTCATTAGAGAAATGCAAATCCAAACTACATTGAGATACTATCTCATGCCAATTAGAATGACGATCATTAAAAAATCTGGAGACAATAGGTGCTGGAAAGGATGTGGAGAAATAGGAACACTTTTACACTGTTGGTGTGAGTGTAAATTAGTTCAACCATTGTGGAAGACAGTGTGGCGATTCCTCAAGGACCTAGAAATAGAAATTCCATTTGACCCAGCAATCCCATTACTCGGTATATATCCAAAGGATTATAAATCGTTCTACTATAAGGACACATGCACACGAATGTTCATTGCAGCACTGTTTGCAATAGCAAAGACCTGGAACCAACCCAAATGCCCATCGATGATAGACTGGACAGGGAAAATGTGGCACATATACACCATGGAATATTATGCAGCCATCAAAAACAATGAGTTTATATCCTTTGTAGGAACATGGATGAACCTGGAACCCATCATTCTCAGCAAACTGACACAAGAACAAAAAATCAAACACCGCATGTTCTCACTCATAGGCGGGTGCCAAACAATGAAAACACATGGACACAGGGAGGGGAGCATCACACACTGGGGTCTGTCAGGGGGAAATAGTGGAGGGAGAGTGGAGGGTGGGGAGTTGGGGAGAGACAGCATGGGGAGAAATGCCAGATATAGGTGATGGGGAGGAAGGCAGCAAATCACACTGCCATGTGTGTACCTATGCAACCATCTTGCATGTTCTTCACATGTACCCCAAAACCTAAAATGAAATTAAAAAAAAAAAGAAAAAAAATATGTATATAAAATGCAAAAAAAAAGACACACAACCTGGGAACAGAAGTAACTTGGCAAATGAGAGTCTGAATAGCTAGAGCAGTGTCATCCAATACTATAGCTACGTGGAGTTTGTTAAATTTAAATTAAAAATCCAGTTTTTTGGTCACACTGGCCACATTTCAGATGTGCAGGTATCTCACGTGACTAGCAGATACCATATTGGACAGCACAAATACAGAGCATTGACATCACTGTGGTAAATTCTATTTAACAGCATTCGAGGGAGAGAAGCTGCCATATAATGTGTTGACCTTCAAAATGTTGTGTTATGTGTATGTATTAACTATTTAAAACTTAATTATCATACATTTAAATTTTAAGTAGTTATGTTTTAATTATTTTATGCAATTTGTATTCAAAAGTTCAAAAAGATCACCCATTTATTATCCGGGGCCACTAGGATTACAATTACAAGCACATCCTTAAAGTGGCTGAATTCAGAAATACTATCATAGGTTGTTCTTTCCATAGCAAGTGCAACAATTTAAAAATAATGTAAGGCACATGTTAATTATAATGATTAAATAAAAAGCCATGGTTTTGCTTCAAAGGCCAAAAATAAATAGCTTTTTTAACATTTATTTTGACTCCCAGGTACAGGAACCATATCACAGATGGAGAGCATAATGAGACAAGTGTCAAATGGTATATATTGAGCATTAGATTCAAACTGTGCACAGCAGGGCTGTAGAGTGACACTCACAGGTATGTGACGCCTGCTTCTCTCCCTCCCTGTTGTCTGTATAAAGCAGAAAATCAGAATATTTAGCAAGTAATGGCATTTACAGTACTGGCCTCTGTCAGCATTAACAGGAGTCCAAAATAGTAACTGTGTGAAAATGTTTTTCAGACAGTTTATTTGTGGGGGGAAAATGATGCATTTATGAAGTTATTTATTTATTTATTTATTTATTTAAAAATAGATATTGATTGCAGGGGTGGTGGCTCGTGCCTGTAATCCCAGTAATGTGGGAGGCCAAGGCAGGTAATCACTTAAGGCCAAGAGTTAGAGACCAGCCTGGCCAACATGACAAAACCTTATCTCTACTAAAAATATAAAATGTTAGCCAGGTGTGGTGGCATATGCCTGTAATTCCAGCTACTTGGCAGGTTGATGCATGAGAATCATTTAAATTTGGGTGGCGGAGGTTGCAGTGAGCCAAGATTACACCACCATACTGCAGCCTGGGTACAACAGAGCACGACACTATCTCAAAATACACATGCACACACACACACGTGTCTGTGTATGTGTGTGTGTATATAGGTGTGTAACTGTGTGTGTGTGTATATGTGTGTGTAATGCTTACTATGAATGAGGCTCTGTTCCAGGCCTTGGTAATATAACAGATAAAGCCCCTATCTCACTTTGCTTATTTTCTAAGCTACTAGGTAGAGTCAAGAAACAAATAAAATGGAAAGTGTGTCAAAGAGAAGGATAGAGTGTGTTGGCAAAGGCATGCTAATTTACATAGAGTGGCTGTCCTCTTAGGATGTCCGTGTTGTAATTTCAGAAATCTATGAATATGTTACCTTACATGGCAAAAGGGACTTAGATGTGAGTAAGTTAAAGCTCCTGAGATGACATTATCATCCTGGATTATCTGGTTGGGTCCAATGTAGTCACAGGGTCCTTATAAGGAGGTGGAAGAGATGTGGAGGTGAGAACAAATGTTGAAGAAATATCGTTGCTTCTGGAAGGGGGAGAAATGTGGGCAACTTCTAGAAGTTGGAAAAGACAAAACAAACAACAACAAACCCTAGTTCTCCTCTACAGTGTCCAGAAAAAACACAGATCTGCTGACACCTTGATTTTAGCCCAGTGGAAAACATGTGGGACTCTGACCTCTAGAAGCATAGAATTTGGTGGGTAAGATGTGCCTGGTCATAAAGCTGGGAAACCTCCTCAGTCCCCAGTGATCTGCAGGGGTGGGGTAGGGGATAGGGGCAACTTAAACTCCTAATCCAGGAGAGTGGATGTTCCAGATGCCTGGAGACCTGACTGGGCATGGAGTGTAGAAGGCTCCACATCACAACAGTCTCTGCACAGGAAGGGGGCTACCTCTCCTTTTAGATCTTTGTCCAAACGTCTGCTTTTCAATAAAGCCTTCCATGGCTAGCATATTAGTTCCCTGTGGCCACTATAACAAATCACTAAAGTTAATGATTTAGAAGCATAAGTTAATAAATTTGTGGTGTTTCAGGTCACTAAATTTTTAGTGATTTGTTATAGTGGCCACAGGGAACTAATATGCTAGCCATGGAAGGCTTTATTGAAAAGCAGACGTTTGGACAAAGATCTAAAAGGAGAGGTAGCCCCCTTCCTGTGCAGAGACTGTGGTGATGTGGAGCCTTCTACACTCCATGCCCAGTCAGGTCTCCAGGCATCTGGAACATCCACTCTCCTGGATTAGGAGTTTGAGTTGCCCGTATCCCCTACCCCATCCCTGCAGATCACTGGGGACTGAGGAGGTTTCCCAGCTTTATGACCAGGCACATCTTACCCACCAAATTCTCCCATGGCAATGGTGCTTATCCCTGCCACTGGGGACCTGTAGGTGGGCCTTCCCAGACTGGCTCCACCCATCTTGCCTTATAACCCCCAGGACTGAGCAGGGGATTCAGACTACTGTTCACTCTATGGCTCAGCCCACTGTCTGAAGCAACAGAGAGATTCCACTGGTAAACAATGATCAAGTATATGCCCAGCCACATTGGCTGCAGCTGGTTCTTACCCATAAGGATCACCTATTGACTTGTAGGTTGAACTGCACAGCCCAGTAAAAAACCTGCTAAAAAGAAGCACATAGGGTTACAGAGGCAAAGCCAAAAAACTCTACCCAACATTCTCTATGGTAACACCCTCTAGGGAGAGGTAGAGGGGAAGGGCAAAAAACACAAGAAAACTATAGGGAAAGAAAGAAAAGGAGAAAAATCTTACTTGCATGAAAATAATTACAAAAGTTAGAAGTGCCACCATCTCTAGATGAGAAGGAACCACCATGAGAATTATGACACCATGAAAATTCTGCTTGTACTGACACTACCAAAGAATCACACTAGCTCTCCACCAATGATTCGTAACCAAAACGTAAACTCAGAAACAGCAGATAAAGAAGTCAAGGCATGGGTTGCAAGGAAGCTCAATGAAATCCAAGAGAAGACTGAAAATCAACAAAAAGAAACTTCTAAAGCTTCCTTCAATCCAGGAATTGAAGAAAGAGATAAAAATTTCAAAAAAGAAATCAATCAGAGCTTCTGAATTGAAAAACCCACTTAAATATCAAAATATAATTGAAAGCTTTATCAATAGACTGAACCAAGTAGAAGAAAGAATTTCAGACCTTGAAGAATGGTCTTTTGAACTACCTGAGACAAAAATAAAGATAAATAATTAAGAAAAATGAACAAAGGGTTCAAGAAATACGGGATTATGTAAAGTGACCAAACCTACAAATTACTGGCATTCCTGAGAGAAGAAGAAAAAGTAAATAACCTGAAAAACATACGTCAGGGAATAATTCAAGAAAATTTCCTGTTTGACAGAGAGGTAGATACCCAGATGCAAGAAATCCAGAGATATTATACAAAATGAACATCCCCAAGGCATATAGTCACCAGAATAGCAGCCAGAGAAAAAGGCCAGATCATATACAAAGGAAACCTCATCAGGTTAACAGCAGACTTCTCAGCAGAAATCTTAAAAACCAGGAGAGGTTTGGGAGCCTGTTTTCAGCATTCTTAAAGAAAAGATATTCCAACCAAGCTTTTCACATCCCACCAAACTAAGCTTCATAAGTCTAATAGCAGACTTCTCAGCAGAAATCTCACAAGCCAGGACAGGCTTGGGAGCCTGTTTTCAGCATTCTTAAAGAAAAGAAACTCCAACCAAGTGTTTCATATCCCACCAAACTAAGCTGCATGTGTGGAGGAGAAATAAGATCTTTTCCAGACAAGTAAATGCTAAGGAAATTTGTTACCACTAGACCAGCTTTACAAGAGGTTATTAAGGGAGTTCTAAACGTGGAAACAAAAGAATATCTACTACCAAAAACACATTTAAGTACATAGCCCGCAGATACTATAAAGCAACCACACAGTAAAAACTATAAAGTAACTAGCTAAACATAGAATCAAAATCTCAATATCAAATAATTATCTCAAAAATCAATAACTTGATAGTAAATAGTCTAAACATCCCCACTTAAAAGTCACAGAGATGTAAACTGGATTATTAAAAAGACTCATCTATCTTCTGTCTTCAGAAGATGAATCTCACATGTACCAACACCCATAGGCTCAAAATAAAGGATTAAAAAGATCTATCATGCAAAGAAAAAAACAAAACAAAAAAAGCTGGGATCACTATTATTACATCAGATAAAAACAGATTTTAAACAAACAATAGTAAAAGGGACAAAGGACATTACATCATGAAAAAAGGTTCAACCCAACAAGATGACGTAACTCTTCTGAATATATATGCACTCAACAGTGCAGCACTCAGATTCATAAAACAACTACTTCAAAACCTAAAAAAGACTTAAACAGCAATGCAATCATACTGAGAGACTTCAACACACCACTGACAGCATTAAACAGAGGCGGAAAACTAACAGAGAAATTCTAGACTTGAATTCAACACTTGATCAACTGGACCTAAAAGACATCTACAGAATACTCCCCCTGTCAACAACAGAATAATACATTCTCCCATCTGCACACAGATCATACTCCATAATTGACCACAGGCTCACCCATAAAGCAAGTCCCAATAAATTCAAAAACATCAAAGCCATACCAAGCACACACTTGGACCACAGTGGAATAAAAATAAAAATTCATGCCCCAGTCCTCTGAAAACCACACAACTAAATGAAAATTTAGCAACTCGCTTCTAATTAACTTTTGGATAAACAACAAAATTAAGGCAGAAATTTAAAAAACTATTTGAAATAAATGAAACAGGGACACAACATACCAAAGTCTCTGGGAAACAGAAAAAGCAGTGGAAAAAAAGAAAGTTTACAGCACAAAATTCTTACGTGAAAAAGTTATAAAGATCTCAAACTAACAACCTAATATTACACTTAGAGAAACTAGAAAGACAAGAACAAATAAACTCCAAGGCTAGAAGAACAAATAAAATAAGTAAAATCAGAGTGGAACTGAACAATATTAAGACCCAAAAATCTATATAAACAATCAATGAAAGAAAAAGTTGTTTCTTTGAAAGTAAAAAACAAGATTGGTAGACCACTAGCTAGATTAACAAAAAAAGAGAGAGAGAAAGAGAGAGAGAGATCCAAATAAGCACAATGAGAAATGACAAAAATGATATTACAACCAATCCCACAGAAATAGAAAAAATCCTCAGAGACTATTATGAACACCTCAATGCACTCAAACTAGAAAATCTAGAGGAAATAGATGAATTCCTGGAAAAACACAACCTCCCAAGATTAATTCGGGAATAAACTGAAACACCAAACAGACCAATATCAAGTTTTGAAATTGAATCAGTAATAAAACCTACCAGCCATAAAAGCCCAGATCAGATGAATTCTGTGTTAGCCTGTTCTAATATTTCTATAAATAAATACCTGAGATGAAATAATTTATAAAGAAAAGAGGTTTAATTGGCTCATGATTCCACAGGCTGTACAGGAAGCATGACTGGGTAGGCCTCAGGAAACGTACAAATAGACTGGAAGGTGAAGGGGAAGTAGGTACTTCTTCACATGGCCAGAAGAGGAAAAAGAGAGACAAGAGGTGCTACACACTTTTTTTTTTAATTGTACTTTAGGATCTGGGGTACATGTGCAGATCATGCAGGATTGTTACATAGGTACACACATGGCAATGTGGTTTGGTGACAGCCTCTATCTCCCTGTCACCTATATCTGGCATTTCTCCCCATATTATCCCTCCCCAAGCCCCCCACCCAACGCTGTCCCTCCATTGGCCCTCCCAACAGACCCCAGTGTGTGATGCTCCCCTCCCTGTGTCCATGTGTTCTCATTGTTCAACACCCACCTATGAGTGAGAACATGCAGTGTTTGATTTTCTGTTCCTGTGTCAGTTTGCTGAGAATAATGGTTTCCAGATTTATCCATGTCCCTACAAAGGACACAAACTCATTGCTTTTTTATGACTTCATAGTATTCCATGGTGTATATGTGCCATATTTTCCTTGTCCAGTCTATCATCAATGGGCATTTGGGTTGGTTCCAGATCTTTGCTATTGCAAACAGTGCTGCAATGAACATTCGTGTGCATGTGTCGTTATAGTAGAAAGATTTAAAATCCTTTGGATATATACCCAGTAATGGGATTGCTGGGTCAAATGGAATTTCTATTTCTAGGTCCTTGAGGAATCCCCACACTGTCTTCCACAATGGTGAACTAGTTTACACTCACACCAACAGTGTAAAAGTGTTCCTGTTTCTCCACATCCTCTCCAGCATCTGCTATCTCCAGATTTTTTAATGATCACCATTCTAACTGGTGTGAGATGGTATCTCAATGTGGTTTTGATTTGCATTTCTCTAATAACCAGTCATGATGAGCATTCTTTCATATGTTTGTTGGTTTCATATATGTCTTCTTTTGAAAAGTGTCTGTCATGTCCTTTGCCCACTTTTGAATGGGTTTGTTTGTTTTTTTTCTTGTAAATCTGTTTTAGTTCTTTGTAGATTCTGGATATTAGCCCTTTGTCAGATGGGTAAATTGCAAAAATTTTTCCCCATTCTGTTGGTTGCTGGTTGGTTCACTCTAATGATTGTTTCTTTTGTTGTATGGCAGCTCTGGAGTTTAATTAGATCCCTTTTGTCTATTTTGGCTTTTGTTGCCAATAATACACACTTTTAAACAATCAGACCTCACAATAACTCACTCACTATCAGAAGAACAGAACCAAGTGGAAATCTGTCCCCACGATCCAGTCACCTCCCAGCAGGCCCTACCTCCAACACTGGAGATTAGAATTTGACATAAATTTGGGCAGAGAAACAGACCCAAACAATATCAAATTTATAGCTGAATTTTACCAGACATACAGAGAAAAGCTAGTACCAATCTTACTGAAACTATTTCAAATAAATTAAGAAAGACAGATGCCTCCACAACTCATTCTGTGAAGGCAGCATCACCCTGATACCAAGAACCTGGCAAAGATATAACAAACAAAATAAGACCTCAGGCCAATATCTCTGATGAACAAAGACAAAAATTTCAACAAAATACTAGCAAACTTAATCCAGCAGCACATCAAAAAGTTAATTCACCACAATCTAGTAGGTTTCATCCATAAGGTACAAGGTTGGTTCAACATATGCAAATTAATAAATGTGATTCACCACATATAGAGAAATAAAAACAAAAACCATATGATCATCTCAATAGATGGAGAAAAAAACCTTCAATAAAACCCAAGATCCCTTCATGTTAAAAACCTCACCACCTATTCACCACAGTATTAAAAGTCCTAGCCACAGCAATCAGTCAAGAGAAAGAAATAAAAGGCATCCAAATAGGAAAAGAAGAAGTCAAAGTAGCTCTCTTCTCTGATAATATGATTTCATATCTGGATAATCCTAAAAACTCAATGAAAAGACTCAAGGAGCTGATAAACAACTTCAGTAAAATTTCAGGATACAAAATCATTGTCCAAAAATCAGTAGCATTTATGTACATCAATAATGTTCAAGCTGAGAGCCAAATCAAGAATGCAATCCCATTTATAATAGTAACAAACAAAATAAAATACCTAGAAATATATCTAACCAAGGAGGTGAAATATCTCTGCAAGAAGAACTAGAAAACATTGCTAAAAGAAATCATAGATGACACAAACAAATAGAGAAATATCTATGCTCATCAATTGGAATAATCAGTATCATTAAAATGGCCATACTGTCCCAAGTAATCTACCAACTTGATGATATTTGCATTAAAGTACCAACATCATTTTTCACAAAACTAGGAAAAACTATTCTGAAATTTATATGCAACCAAGAAAGAACCCAAATCATTAAAGCAATCCTAAGGAAAAAAGAACAAAATCAGAGGCTTCACATTACCCAACTTCAAACTGTACTATAAGGCTACAGTAACCAAAACAGCATGATATTGGTACAATAACAGATACTTCAACCAATAGAACAAAATTTTTAAAACACACACACACACACACACACACACACACGCACAGATAAAGCTGAATATCTACAGCCATCTGATCTTCAGCAAAGTCAACAAAAATAAGCAATGAGGAAAGGACTTCATATTCAACAAATAGTACTGAGATAGCTGGCTAACCATAAGCAGAATGTAACTGGACCTCTACCCTTTGCCATATACAAAAAGAAACCCAGTGTGGATTAGACATTTAAATGCCAGATCTCAAACTTATTAAAATTCTAAAAGAAAACCCAGGGAACATCACTCTGCGCATCAACCTGGAAAAGAATTCATGACTAACTCCTTGAAAGTAACTGGAACAAAAACAAAAATTGACAAGAGGGACATAATTAAATTTTGTTTCCGTTCAGCAAAAGAAAGAACAGGGTAATCAGATGACCTAAAAAATGGGAGAAAATAGTTGCAAACTATGCATCTGGCATAGGTTAAAAACCCAGAATCTATAAGGAAGTTAAACAATCAAACAAGCAAAAACCAAATAACCCCATTTTTAAAAAAAATGGGCAAAACAAGAACAGACACTTCTCAAAAGAAGATATAGAAGTAGCCAAAAAAATCAGGAGAAAATGCCTATCATCACTAATCACCAGAGAAATGAAAATCAAAACTACAGTGAGATATCATCTCGCACCAGTCAGAATGGCTATTACTAAAAAGCCAGAAAACAACAGATGTTGGCAAAGCTTCAGAGAAAAAGGAACACTTACACACTGTTGGTGAAAAGGTAAATTAGTTCAGCCACTCCAGAAAGCAGTTTGGAGATCTCTCAAAGAACCTGAAACAGAACTAACATTTGACCCAGTAATCTCATTACTATGTATGTCCAAAAGAAAATAAATCATTCTTCCAAGAAGACATACATTTTATGTTCATTGCAGCACTATTTACAATAACAATACCAAAATATCAACCTCCATGCCTATCAATGCTAGATTGAATTTTTAAAATGTGGTACACATACACCATAAAATACTACACAACCATATAAAAGAACAAAATAATGTCCTTTGTAGCAACATAAAGGCAGCTGGAGGCCTTTATCCTAAGTGAATTAATGTAGCAACAGAAAACTAAGTACCATATGGTCTCACTTCTAAGTGGGTATTAAATACTGGCTACTCATGAACATAAAGATGGCAACCATAAACACTGGGGACTATTGTGAGGGGAGAGATGGGGGCAAGGACTGAATAACTATTGGGTACTATACTCACTACCCACATGGACTGGATCATTCATACCCCAAACCTCAGCATCACACAATATACCCATGTAACAAACTCCTGTATTCAGGGGTCACATGTACTCCCTGAATCTGCAATAAAAGTTGAAATTATATATATGTGTGTGTATGTATATACACACACACATATGTACACACACACACACACACACACACACACATAAAGGAGAAGTGGGGCAAGCCATGTATCTGAGGAAAATGCATTTGAGGCAGAGGAAACAGCAAGTGAAATTCCCTGAGACAGGTACACAACCAGCACATTGGCATGACATCAGGAGAACAGTGCAGCTGAATGGAGTCAGGAGGAGGAATGTAGCAGTGAGTGAAGTCAGAAATGACTGTCAGAGGAAGCAGACACATATCAGGCAAACTGGGCTGTCGTGAGGACTCTGCCTTTTACCTCAAAGGAGTCACCAAAAAGGTTTTCAACAACAACAACAACAAAAATGACATGATGAAACTTATGATGGAGAGGATTACTCAGGCTGCTGCTGAGATTAGATTGTAGGGAGCAACATCAGCATAAGAGAGACCAGATAGGAGGGTCTCCTAATAGTCCAGGTGGAAGGTAATGATGACATGGAGCGGGGAAGTTGAATGTGGTGGGTCTCTAGGTGCATTGTACAAGAATCATTCTGGTTCTGAGATTAGAAGACATTTTGGGGTTGGGTTATGGAGCAAGGGAAGGAGCAGTGAGACAGTTAAGGAATTACTACAGTAATTTAGGGAACAAATTGAGGTTGCCAGGACCCTCATCCAAGAAGAGATGATTGACACTTGTATCTACTTTCAAGATAGAGCTGACAGGGTTTCCTAACATCTGGTAAGAATGAAAGTTACCCAGGGAAAGTGCGACCACCCACAGCTTTCCTTTCCCTTTATCACTTAATCCTGAGCCCCAGGCAGCCTAAATATTCTCCCTAGGAGACCCACCTTTATGGTCCATTTGAACAATTTACTAGCTTATTTATATAACAAGGAAAGAGAAAGCTTGGATAGTGAAAATCAACTCAGGTCCTGAGTTGATTATCTATACAATTACTATACCATTACTCTCAATCTCCTTTGTCCACCAAATGTTTCATCAGACCCATGTAAGAATGAAGTTACAGTAACCTTTGGAGATAGGGTCAAGAGGTACAGAAAGACTGTAAGGTTCTCACATTCTGTAGTCAGGGCACTGCATTCCTAAATGTCCAACAGATCATTGGGTTTTGTGAACTACTTTCAATATTTCAAAAATCTTTTCAGAAACTTTGCATAGAAGTAGAATATTGCATTGATGACGATATGTTATTAACTGACCCATTTGTGTAACTTTATAGTCACTCTGTGTGGTTCAAATTACACTACTCTGTAAGCCTTAATAGAAATAAAAAAATAAATTACTACTTAAAAACTGTAATTTGTTTGAAAAATATCTTTAAAACTATTAAGGACTACAGGGAAACTAATACAAAGGTGACTAGGGGGAACCTTTGGGAAATATGAAGTGAGTTGTTTTCGACTCAGATGATTCTCACAATCTCCTCCACATTCTTGGAGATGGTGAACTCACATCCCGTATCTGCCACTCACTGACCCAGCAGAGTGGACAGTTGTGATCTGCCTGACCATCACTCACCCTCCCATCTTTTGATGACAGCTTCCTAACGTTCCTCAGGAATCCATGTCTGCTCAGCTTTCAGGTTGCAAGTCCACAAGTCCAGGTGAGTTTTCCCCTTCTCAGCTCCCAGGTTTCCATAGGATACAGTCCTGTCCAATCAGAACATCGCAGTCTCTTGGCCACTATGATTGGCTCAGAGATGACCATGTGATTCAATCAAAGCAGAGCCTGAGAATTTTGTTGGAAAGGCCAAGAAGAGAAGCACCTTTTTACCCTCTAGAAGTTATGATGCAGGCCTAGAGCTGTTGGCCTCATCATGTCACCACAAGGGACAGCCTGCTTGGAAGTGGAGCCAGCACAGAGGTGAGCAGAGCTTAAAGATAGAGAAAAGAGCCTAAGCCTTGAACTTTGGTCACACGCTGGTAAGTGAAAGAGAACGGATTCATTTTAAGAATTTAATAACCAGGTTTTCATTCCATTTTTTAACTTACCTACTATGGAATAAGTCATTTGGTTTCAGCAATCCCATAAAAGCTAATTTATTACGAAGGGTGTTGAGAGGAATAATTAATATGAATCTCAAAGCAATTTGAAATGTATAAATGTGCTATACAAAAACAAAAGAGCAAAATGCAGTTATTATTGTCAGATACTTTCCCTGCTCACAATCTAACGACAGCAAATAGTGAAATCACTGAATGGTAGGAGTTAGTAAGGCAAAGTCCATAAATAATTGAGAATCGTTGACTACAAATAATTATTTCATTATTAAACCTTTAGAGTGGACTATGGTGAATATACTCCATGGGACCGATGTCTTCTACCAACACCTTTTATCTCCACATTGTAATCAGCTCTCAAAAAATCCTGGTTGTGTAAGTGTTTCTGTGTGTTTATGCCTTCTCCATTAAACTTGAATAGGACACAAGTCATTATGGACTCCCATTCATTATAGGAGTGTTGGAGCCTTTCAACATTTGCATAGGAATAATTTTAAAAGATTTATGATTCTATTTTAGAACATAAAAAGTTTTTGTTGCATAAATTACACTAGTATTTCTAAGCCTGTTTCACTTTCTCTACTGCCTATCCATCCAGACAAGCATGAGTTGTTTCCGCACTCCATAGGGAAGGTGTTTAGTGAGGTACTGGCACTGTGGGGTTTTTTGAAGTACTGTGTTCTTTGAGTGAAGTTTGCTGACACGGTGTGAATGGACACAACTCCCAAGATAGCAAGGAAAGGCTTGCCAAGTTCAGAATAAGTTGGTACCTTGTAAGCAATAACCAAAACCAAAGCTATCCAACTCAACCCAAACAATGCATATACTTTCAGAACAACCCTAAAACAAATCATCATGGAAGATGATGTAACTCAAGAGAGTTATAGTGAGATAATATATAAATATAACTAGTCATGAGTATTCCCTCCATTGTAAAAACCACATCTAGCCCCAGGATTCATACCCAGTTGTCTGTACCTCCAAAGCCCACACCTTAAATCACCATGCTCTACGTTGCAAACCGCCCAACTAGGAGAGTTGACATTTGACATAATTCTATCCAGACGTACTCATCTTTCTCCATTACTATTCACTCACATGTTTTGATGCTGTTCTTTAAACACATCTTGACATCTACACCCTTGAACACTTTCAAATGTTTCGGTCTCTTTCTCCATTATGACTTTCTTTCCTCCCAAGCCCGGAACCAATAGTCTTGGTGAACTGCTTGCAATGAAAACACGTCCTCACAATCTTGAACCCCTAACATTTCCCCTGAGCCCAATTCCCAGCCATGAGTGACCCTCATCACCTGTTTGCTTGTATCCTATTTCTGAGCTATGAAATATAGCTAAAAAGTATGATTAAACTGAGCCTACTAGGTCCCCTATATATCTTTCCTCTCAGCAGCACTCACACAGGGCCACAGAAGTGGTGAAATGGTTTTAACCGTATTAAGAACAACCTGAGTTGATAACTACAGTGACCAGTCATCATCCAAATAAGATGATTTTGTCTGAAACAAATTATAAATGCCATTTGTTCACTACACCAGGATTGCTCTGAGAAAACTTATATAGTTGTTGTAGTTCTTTTCTTTCCACCAGGATTGCTCTGAGCAAACTTATATAGTTGTTGTAGTTCTTTTTCTTTCTTTCTTTCTTTCTTTTTTTTTTTTTTTTTTTGATATAGAGTCTCTGTCACCCAGGGTGGAATGCAGTGGTGCAATCTTGGCTTGCTGCAACATCTGCCTCCCAAATTCGAGCGATTCTCTTGCCTCAGCCTCTTGAGTAGCTGGGATTACAGTTGTCTGCTACTGTGCCTAGTTTATTTTTGTAATTTTAGTAGAGACAGCGTTTCACCATGTTGCCCAGGCTGATCTCGAACTCCTGACCTTAAGTGGTCCACCTGCCTCAACCTCCCAAAATGCTGGGATCACAGGCATGAGCCCCCATTCCTCACCTAGTTACTATAGTTCTAACACACTTAGTCATAAAGATTAAATGTCATGGTTCTAGAATCTAACTGATCCTTATTGAATTCCAGCAATGCCACATTAGAAGTATGTGGCCTTAACCATACAGTTTATCCATTCTAAGACTCAATTTCCTTAGCCATAAACTACCGATAATAACAATACCTAGCCCTAGTATTGCAAAAAGGGGACATTTTATTATTATGTCAAATTTAATTGAGCTACCTAATATTGTTCAAGATACTAATGAGTAAATCTATGTGTTACTTCTTACCCTGAATATACATGAAGAACTGCATGGTTTATACAAAGCAATGCTTCACAATCCGTTACAAATCAATTCTTTTATTTATCTGGAAGACAACTGTTCTTGTCCTGTTGTCATCTCCCAGAGTCCCTTAAAAATGATCCCTTCCCCCAATCTGCAGAACCCATAATAAAAGTACAACTATCCCTAATAAACTCCCAAATTTCAAGAAAATCTATGTAGCTATTGTTGTTTGATAAAGTAACAGACACAGAGCAAGAAACTTTATATTAGTGAAATAACCTGTGTAAAATAACTAATGCAATTCCTGGCATCTAGTAAATGCTTAATAAATGGCCATTTATCCAAGCAGAACTCTGTTCAAAAAACTTAATGAATGTATAAACATACAAAATGCACAAAGCCAAAAACTTTAGCAAAATATATCTCTAAGATCTGGAATTATTGGCACAAATGAAAATGATTAATCTCATTTTGCCTGATATTCAAAAATCTACTGCAGCAACATAAGATCCAGAGATTCAGTTTAGCAGTGATTCATGAGAAGAAAGCACAAGCATCCTATGAACCATTGAGGGAGACAAGGAACAAGTAAATGTATAGCAATCAATGTATGCACTCTTCTACAACTAGATTTAAACATGGCGAATCTGCCCACATCAAAGTGTGCCATGAAATTTTATTCACTATATACCAGCAGTCCCCAATCTTTTTGGCACCAGGGATCAGTTTTGGGAAAGACAATTTTTCCATGGACCCAGGCAGGGTTAGAGGGGGTTGGTCTCAGGATTAAACTATTCCACCTCAGATCATCTGACATTAGATTCTCATAAGGAACATGCAACCTAGATCCCTCACATGTGCAATTCACAATAGGGTTTGTACACCTATGAGAATCTAATGCTGCTGATGATGTGACAGGAGGCAGAGTTCAGGCAGTCATGTTCACTTACCCACCACTCACCTCCTGCCATGTGGCCCCGTTCCTGACAGACCATGAACCAGTACCCGTCCACGGCCTGGGGGTTTGGGATTCCCGCTATATCTTTACTACAACTGAAGTTACACTTATGCAACTACAAATAAATACATGATATATAAATAAGCTGAGTGTTCATCTGATGTGGTATAGATTCAGGTGTAGTATGCTGAGAAATTACTACCATGTCATGCACAAATCAGAACAAAAAAAAAAATGCATGGGAATACAAAGAGAATTCTGCTTCCTGACTGTGTAAGAGAATATGTTCAGGACAACCATAATTTCTTTTACATCTGAGGGGAAAGAAAAGGGATAAGTCCCCTACAAATCTTCCCATGCGCAAGACCCATATAGGACTAGAGAAGTGGATTTACCCTGTTAAACATTATCATAAACAACCTGAGTGACAGTAACTGGAATGACCATATAATTTATCATCCAAATAGGATGGCTTTTGTCTGAGACAAATGATAAATGTCAATGGACGAGAGGACAGTCCTGGGCATACAAGTCATGTAATAATAGTATATGTCATTTAATTCCTTTGGATGAGTCACCATAACTTTTAGCCTTCAAAAGTGTATGGCTTAGAAATATCATCATTTGGCAAACAGCACAGCAATAATTGTTGCAAGTAAGAATTGTCAATGGTACCTAAAAATAGTAGGCAACAGAACAAACAAAACAAAGCAGCAGAAAGTAAATTATTGGTCACTAGAGGCTGAGGAGAGGTAATAATAGGGTGTGATGGCTAATGGATATGGATATCTTTTGGGGTGATGAAAATGTTCTGGAATTAAACAGTGATGACAGTTGTACAACGTTGTGAATATAACAAAAACCACTGAACTGCATATTAAAAGGTGAATTTTATAGTATGTAGATTATATCTCAATGCAAAATAACAATAAAAATTAGTAAACAGAGTGAAAAAAAAACAGGATATTGACATAGCCTCAAAGTGTCTTGTAATAAGATACATATAAATTGCAAAGTAAAATTGTAACTACAGTGGAGAAACCTGCAGGATACCACCTTAACTAGGTATTCAAAATTAATATCAGTAATAAAACAAATTCACACCATGTGTCTCCTGATTCAAAGCTCTGGAAACACAAGAGCACTTCTGTAGTATTTTCCTAAAAGTATACATAACCTAAATCTCATCATAAGGGAATATCAGGCAAACACCAAGACATCTCAAATTGAGGGACATTCTACAAATAACTAGTCAGTATGCTTCAAAAGAATGAAGGTCATTTTAGTGGGTTGAATTGTGGTCCCCAAAATATATGCCAACTCAAGACCCCAAAACCTGACTTTATTTGGAATAAAGGTGTTTCCAGATGTAATGAAGGATCTCAAAATAAGATTATTCTGCATAACAATGGGCCCTAAATCCAATAACATGTGTCTTTAAAAAGGGAGAATACCTAAGAACATAGAAGAAATCCATATAAGAACAGAGGCAGGTTGGAATTTTGAAGCCCCAAACCAAGGACTGTCAGCAACCAGCCAGAAGAGAGGCATGAAACTGATTCTACCTCGGAGCCTCCATGGAGAAGCAACCCTGATGACACCCTAATTTTGTACTTCCAGCCTTCAGAACTGTGAGATCATAAATTTCTGTAGTTTTAAGCTACCAAATTTGTGACAATTTGCTACAGCGGCCCTAAGAAGCTAATACAGTCAAAAAAAAAAAAAATAAAAATAAAAGCAAAAGCTAAGGAACAGTTCCAGATTAAAAGGACCTACGAAGGAGATGTGTAATCCTGAGCTGGATCTTAAACTAAAAAAAAAAAGACATTAGTAGGATAATCTGTAAAAGTTGAATAAGATTTACAGATTAGATAATAGTATTGTATTAATCTTACTTAAATGGTTATTTTGTAATTTTATGGAGATTTTATAAAATGTAAACATTTGGGTACCAGGTGGAGTGTATTATAATTCTTTGGATTATTTTTGCAAATATTTTCTGAGTCTGAAATTATTTCAAAGCAAGTACAGTCATCCTTTGATATCCTTGGGGAATTGGTTCCAGGATCACCCTCATATACCAAAAATCTCAAGTCCTTGATATAAAATGACATATCTAGTATTTGCATGTAAACTACACACATCCTCCCATAAACTTTAAGTCACCTCTAGATTACTTATAATAACTAATACAATGTAAATGTTAGGTAAATCGTTGTTATACTGTATTGTTTGGAGAATCATGATGAAAAATCTGCACATGTTCGGTACAGTTGCAAATTTTTAAAATATTTTCAATCCACAGTCAATTGAACTCACAGATGTGGAACCCACAGATACAGAAGTCTGATTATAATTCAAAAATAAATAAATAAATAGTACAGCTAACCTTAGATGTAAGAACCACTAAAACCATTCAGTCCTGAGCATGTCATAGATACACTGCATTTTTTTCAAAGCTGTCAGATGCTGGATAATTAGATTTTGTTGTGATGGTTAAAAGCATAAGGTCCTAGAATCACACAACTTCTCTACTGGTTCAGATATATGTTCTTAAACTCATTACTTAATCTCTATGTACCTCAGTTTTCTTGTGTGCAAATAGAGAATAATCACAATATCTATGTCATAGAATAGTTTTGAAGATAACTTAACAATCTGTATATAAAGTGCATAGCACAGTGCATGACAGATAATAACCGCTTACAACTCTTAACTTCTTTTATTGTATTGGTTAGTGACTATACTCAGCACAGAAAATAAAGGGAAACAATGCGATTTGGTGTTTTGAAAAACACTCATGTAATGATGAAACCATAAAACCAAGAAGAAGCAGTGCGTAGTGGTAAACAAAGGATGCTAGAAGGGTAAAACGCTAAATAGCCTGTGGTTTCTTTTCCAGAAGACTGAAGAGACAACTGAGATATTACTACATGAAAAAAAAAAGTAATGTTTGCAAAGAAGAGAAGCTCAATGAAAAGTTGTTGAACACAATCATTGATTAGCTAACAATTAGAGATGGCCTTGCAAACACTATACCTGCAATCACTGGAGGCAATCAAGCAAACTCTAATGCGCTCTCAAGTCTATTACATGGGAATTTCTGTAGCAAGTAAGAGGTTGGAAAATCTGACTGCTGACGGTCTGTAAATATACATTTTTCTATTCTTCCCTTTCTCATGGCCTCTCCCCTTCTCCTTTCACATCTTACTCCACATGGATGGGAAGAACATTTTCATCTCTAACACTGAAAGCTGATTAAATATTTACTGGCACCAGCAACTGAAACCAAACAATGTGATCAACATTGAGACCCTCTATCCCTTTTAACGTTTTGCCAACTTCATCTAGAGACCATCATTGTCTCTTTCAAGTGACTTTGGGCTCTGTGGGTGCTGAGTACATTACCCTATTCCCTGCCAGCTCTGCAGAGGGCCAGCGCTGCACCTACTGCCAACCATGCAGTTTGCCAGCAAAATCTCCAAGCTAGGAAAATGCACACACATCAAAAGATCTGCTACCAGGTTTAGCAGCCAGGCACAGAATGGATGCACAATTGTAATTCAAGTCAAGGCCATCCAGCTCTATGCAATGCCTTTGTGAGTAGTCACTGGCACACTCCTCAGGTACATTTTGGGGTCTCTCCAAATGACACACTGCCAAGAGATACCTAAGGCTCTTTTGTGGCTTTTCCTTCAGAACAGCCAGGAGGAGGAAACGTATTTCGCTTGCCCCAAACCCAAAGGGGTCTCCTCTCATTCTAAGCTTCCCTGAGGGTTCTTTCTGCAAGAAGCAGCAGGAGCATCCTCTCTGTTGGCATCTCCCCAAGGAGGATACACACAATTAACAATTTTGAGAAAATATGCACTTCAAAGATCCTCAAAAAGGATCAGATGGGATTGCTTATTAGCAGGAGGTGGAATTGGGTGTCAAGAGCATTTGTCCCCACAAATGTTTGGTTCCCCTTCAAGAATGCCAGCTGACTAGAGGGAGCCCATTGAAAGGACAGGCAGAAAAGAACATTAACTCTCACCTCCCCAGCATCCCACCGCAGTCCCACTACAAAAAGGGGTGATAAACTAGACAAAGAGAAAACTCTTAAAAATGCCGCTCAGCTGCTTTAAGCATTTGTTTACTGGTTTGTTTATTTTTTATCAAGTAAATGGCTGGACTACAATCAGTGAGAATTTTTCATTTGCCATGTTTTTCTGTGATTTCTCAATCAATACTCATCTTTCACATATCCAAAAGACAGGCACAGCTCCAGGGAGGAGTTGACTATTCTGAGTTATTCATTTATAAGAAAATTGCTTCACTAAGACCTGAGTAATCTCCCAGCACCACACTGGAACATTTGAGTAACAGCAGACATTTATTTTTCTTATGTTTTATTTTTGGGAAGGATAGGTTGGTATTTGTCCATGTAAACCTGGTATCCTCCCTTAATATTTAAGAACAGAAAATGGTAAAGTATAAAGACATCCCTAAGCAATTACTGGGCTAAGTAAACACACATGTAACAAATCAACAGTAATTCATTGGGTATTTACTATATGCTACGCATTAAGCCAAGTGCTTTACAACTGTCATCTCACTTAAACCTACAACCACCAAATAAAAAGGCATATTATTGTTCCCAAATAACAGGTGAAGAAACCAGGGTTCAGAAATATTGTTAAGTAAACTGCCCCAGGTGAAACTAAGAACACACTGACAAAATGTTGACTGGATTCATGTAGTAAAATGAGGATGATAAAGAAAAGATTAAATCGTTTTTAAATAGCATGTCTTTTCTAAGTTGAAAGAGACCATTTCAGCCGGTGACACTTGATTCACTGTTCATTTCTATCCTCTGAACTCCCCTTTTGAATGTTCTAGACTTTACAGAATCTTCTTGTTAATTCACATTTTCTTTCAAACTTCAGAACTTGTGTTTATCATATGTAGACTGAGCTGCAGCCAAAAAGTTAATCACTCCTCATTAGAGGAAAGAATCAAAGTTCACAGCACAAAAATGTGACAATCGTGCTGGCAGTGTAGTCACCTTTTTAAATCAGCTTCCTAGCTCTCCTAAAAATAAGGGTTATGCAAATATATATACACACACATATATGCTTATGCATACATACTGTACATCTACCTACACACGCATACACACACACACATACACACACACATACACATACATACACACGTACACACACACATACACACACACAGCAACTTGTTCATTGTGGCCATTTCTAGGGAGATCAATGTGATTTGGGGGAAAAAGGGGGACACGGAGGTGAAAATATTTTAGGATTTTACTCTAAACACTAATTCTTTGTTTTATAGCAAATATTCCCAAGTTTGAAAGCCATTTTTAATAAAGTGCAATAATTCATGGTAATCACTGGTATAAAGAATAAGAATTTGTTGAGAGAAATTTGATTGAATAGGCTCTATATATTGTGGCAGGGACCATCTTCAGGAAAACAGGAAATCCAAGCTTTCTAGGGTTGTCAAAGAGCTTCTTACCCCGAAGTGGCTCCTACTGGTGCTCTGCCTAGGGCCCTTCACCAGGCCTGGGCACACAGCCCAGGAGGCTGTTAATAGTTCACAGATGCTACCTTCTCCTGAGAATCTCTCTCTATCCAATCAGAGCCTCCTGCCTTTCCAGGAGGTTGCACTTTCACCCCATTCCCTGAAGAGATAGAGCTGTTTAGGGGAGGAGCTAGTGGCCAATGTCCTGCTGACATGGGGGTTTTAGTGCACAGTCCCTGTCCTCAAGTAAACCAATCCCATAGAGCCTTTTATGCCCCAGAGCTCCCCATGGGGTTAGTCTGAGGTTCAGGTCCTGCTGGAACCACATCCTTGCTTAGATTCTCCTGCACCTTGGTGCTTCCACTTCATCTGTCCTGGGAGCACTCCCTCAATAAATCACTTTCACAGTCATCCTTGTTTCAGGCTCTGCTTCCCAGGAACTCAACCTAAAACACTCCCATTACCTCTCACTATCTAACACTTAGGGCCTGAGATCTTTACAAGTGAATCCAACGACCCTTAATTCAATGAACAGGTATCTTTAAATTTGTTTAAAATGTTACACACACACACACACACACACACACACACACACCCCTAAAATTATTTTCTGAGGCTGTTACATCGATACGAATTCTTAACAAAACACAATGAAACAACCGATCTGACATACAAACATCGATGTGAAAAGTCTTAAAATGTTAACAAAAAAAAAAAAAAAAAAAACTTAGCACAGGAAAAGAATGATTCAGTATGCAAAAATGAGGTTGTAACCTGAAAGATAACATATTTAGTGTTCAATGGCTACAAAGCCCATGATGTTTTAAGATAATAAGACATTTTGTTAAATTTAATATTTGTTATATAAAAACAATTTCATAATTTTTGAAGACATATGTAGATGTAAATAAAAACAATTAGAGTGTATAAAGGGATAATAGACTATTTCAAAATCAAAAATATGTTTTAAAATCAGCAAATAAATTCAATAATATATAGTTTCTTAAAAATATATTGTTTTGAACTGAATTTTGTTCTCTAAAATTCACCTTTTGAAGTCGACACCCTCAACTGACTGCATTTAAAGATAAGACTTTTAAAAGGCTAAAGTCAAATGAGGATGTAAGGGTGGGATCTTAATGAATAGGGCTGGTGTCCTTATAAGAAGAGGAAGAGACATCAGAGATCTCTTTCAGTACAGGCATAGAGTACACAGTGGGACCACTGTGTGCATGCAGATGGACAAGGTGACTAACTGCAAGCCAGGAAAACAGGCCTGACCAGAAACCAACTCTGACACCCTGATGTCAGACTTCCAGCCTTCAGAACCATAAGAAAATAAATTATTGTTGTTTAAGCCACCAGTTTTGTGGAATTTTGTTGTGACAGCCCAAGCAAACTACTATACCTATAGAGCATAATTACTGGGTTACAGACAGTATTGATACATTAAAAGATATTGGCCACTTTTGGCTAAGATAACTCAATCTTACTAAGAAGTCAACTTTCCCTAAATTAATATGTGAATGTAGTATGATCCTCATTAAAATTCCAGAAAGGACATTTAATTGACTGAGTTGTGGGTATTTTTTTTTTTTTTTTTTTTGGAAGGAAGGAAACCAATTAATTAAGGTCTCAGGAGAAAATAATGACATACCAAAAAAACTATTTTTTGAAAAGGCAAAGTAAGTAGGTGGTAGGATTAACCTTGAAAGAGAAAGCATTATGAAGTTGGAGTAATCTAATGAGATAATAAATGTAAATTGCTTAGCACAATGCTTGACACAAGAATGGAGAGAAAGATTAATGGGACAAAATTGAATGAAAAAGCAGACAAATACAGATGGGGATTTAATTTATGACAAAGTTTGCATTTTATATCAGTAGGGAAAGATAGATTATTCAATGAATGGATTTGGGACACCTGGGAAGTTTTCTTAAAATAAAATCAAATAAAATTGAATCTCTACATTATTCCTTTCACCAAAAATCACCTCAAATGGTCAATGATATAAAGCCTTAAAAGCACTAGAAGAAAATATGGGAGTTTAAAAAAATAACTTTTCTTTCTAATAAATCTGGGAAACAGATGCTCAGTGCCACAAAGAAAAACTAGCACTGAGAAAAAGGATCTCTCAGCAAGCAATTTTTATTTCCTGGACTGCAGGAAGGGTACCCTCACTAGCCATCTTGTCACAAGAGTACAATGAACAAAGGAAAAGCAGATATATTTACCCTTATGCATTTAGGGTCATCCTTACTGCTGTGTCTAACCTCTGTTGGCTGGAGCCAGACTTCACAATCTAAAGTAAAACCCAATCAGCTAACAATTTAAAACTTTTCTAAATAAGCAAAGGGCATAGGCTGCAAACTGGGACATGCCTGTGAGCACATCCAGCACAGATATCCTGGTTAAAGTATAAGGACATAGAATATACTACGTGCCTGTGAGCACGGCATGTCTAACAGCTACATAGGATGGGGCTTAACAAAGAGTTATTAGCACACTTATGATTTATTTTTTAAAAAGAAAGGCAACTTTAAAGAGGAACTTTTTACTTTCCACAATAAGTATCTTTATAAGTAAGCTCTTTCTAATCTTTAAATAAGGACCATCTTTCTAAGAAATAGATTATAAATCTCAATATATTCAAATGTTTCTGTTTGCTTTTATTGTTGAAGGACAAATGATTAACAAGGTAAAAGTATTTAAAGTTCATATAAGATAATATTAATTTCTCTACTTTATCAAGAACACTTAATTTAAAAAGAAACAATATCACAAGGTGGCTCCATGGTGCAGTGGATGGCCCAAGTAGCTGGGACTGCGGATGTATGCCACCATACCTGGCTAATTTTGTATTTTTTGTAGAGACAGGGTTTCACTGTGTTTGCCAGACCGGTTTCGAACTCCTGACTACGTGATCCACCTGCCTTGGTCTCCCAAAGTGCTGGGATTGCAGGCGTGAGCTATCGTGCCTGGCCAATCTAATTTTTAAGAAAAGACCAACATATAGTACCTGGCGAGGATGTGAAGAAACAGGATTCTTCAGGCCCTGTTATGTGAGTGAAGATGGTGCAAACTCTCTGAAGAGCAACTTGGCAGTATTTATAATATAAAATGCACAGAATGATGGTTCCTGCAATCCAATGCCAAGTATATGTTGTGTAGCACACCCTTTATTTGTTCAAAAGCATATGGACAAGGATGTTCTTTGCAACGTTGATTGGAAAAGACTGGAAACAACCTACATACCTCCTATAAGAAAATTGTTGAGTAAGCAAGCAAACATAAACAATCCATACAAAGTTTATTTATGTATTTCCTACAAACAGAATTTAAATAATTTTAAAAATAAAGCACATGAGATGCAAGGGTTTGCAAACTCTATATAAGGCCAGATAGTAAATATTTTAACAATTATTATTGTTAAATAATAATAGTCTTATTAACTGACTAGTCTTATTAACAATTATTAACAATTATTCAACTCTGCTGTTACGGAAACAAATGAGTATGTCTGTGTTTCAGTAAAATTATATTTACAAAATTGGATAGCAAGCTAGATTTGGCCCTTGGGCTGTAGTTTCTCCACTCCTCATTTAATGGATTTATTTATGGATAAGTGAGTAATCCATATTCATCAATGAATTGGCTATTATCGGTTGTGCATTTTATGGATAAAGCTTGCATACATGATTTAATTACATATGTTATCCTTATCATGTATTTTTTATATATGGATATGATTAAATAATAGGCTTTACAGGATTTTACTTTATAGCTGTGAAAAAGAATAAGGTAACCTGCATGTTATGATACAAAAGCCTCCAAGATATATTAAGCAGAAAACATAAGAAGCAGACCCATGAGAACAGTACACGCCTGTTTGTATTTAACAATGTACAATTCTCATGCAATGTTTGTAAATGATACAGAATTTGTAATTACCTCTCGAGAAAGGACTGAGGGACTAGTTTTCTGGGGAGATAGAGAAAAATTCACTTTCCTTTTATATTCGTTATATATATATATATATATGTATATACATATATATATATATATACATATATATATATGTATATACATATATACTTTTTATTGCATTTTAGGTTTGGGGGTACATGTGAAGAACATGCAAGATTATTACATAGGTACACACATGGCAGTGTGATTTGCTGCCTTCCTCCCCATAACCTATATCTGTTATTTCTCCCCATGCTATCCCTCCCCAACTCCCCACGCCCTGCTGTCCCTCCACTTTTTCCCCCCGACAGACCCCAGTGTGAGATGCTCCCCTCCCTTTGTCCATGTGTTCTCATTGTTGAACACCCGCATATGAGTGAGAATATGTGGTGTTTGGTTTTCTGTTCCTGTGTCAGTTTGCTGAGAATGATGGTTTCCAGGTTCATCCATGTCCCTACAAAGGATGCGAACTCATCGTTTTTGATGGCTGCATAATATTCCATGGTGTATATGTGCCACATTTTCCTGGTCCAGTCTATCATCGATGGGCATTTGGGTTGGTTCCAGGTCTTTGCTATTGTAAACTGTGCTGCAATGAACATTCGTG
>PVKV010014591.1:0-56828 GCA_004027835.1 Alouatta palliata
TCTTTTTTTTGAGATAGTCTCGCTCTGTCGCCCAGGCTGGAGTGCAGTGGCACAATCTCGGCTCACTGCAACCTCCGCCTCAGCCTTCTGAGTAGCTGGGATTATAGTCATGAGCCACCACGCCCTGCCAGAAAGTTGATTTCTTGATCCACTCCCTTCACTTTTGCATCCTGGGATCGTTTACTGACACAATGAAATGCTAATGTTGGAAAACAGACAAAGATCCCCTGTTCTTTGCACTCAGCAGCCCCAGGATCAGTGGCTGTAGGAAGGTGGACCGCGAGCCCAAGGCTGGCCCCAGAAGGTCCCTGTGGGTGCCTGGGTATCCGGGGCAGCTCAGGTCTTGGGCCGGCTCAGCAGGAGTCAGAGAGCATGGTGGGGTCCCAGCACGAGGGAACCTCTGGTCAGCGTTGAGGCCCTCCCTGATGGGAGCTCAGGGTACAGGTGTGGTGGAGGTGGGGGTGCATGACTTGTTCTTTGCAGAGAGGCATGGGGAGGGGTAGGGACAGAGAGGAGCTGGACACCTGAGGAGATGGCCTAGAACCCTCTGCAATCAGTGCGGCCCGTATTTCTCTGTTGCTCTCCCCTCCTCCATTCACCCCCCGAGCCTTGATGGGAAAGCATGGCGAGGCTCAGTGGGGGAGCCACGGATCTAGGAGAAACTCTGGGGTCCGTTTCCCTCCCACCTGATAGGTTCCCTTCAAGGGGCTTCTACTCATTCATTCATTCATGGGATATTCCTTCTCGCCCTTCTGTGTATCATGTAGAGTGTTTAAGCCCGCCGACTCTGGGGCAGACTGCCTGGGTTCAAACCCTGGCTTCACGGCTTACAAGCTGAGTGACTTTGGTCATGTAACTTAACCTCTCTGTGCTTCGGTTCTCTCTACGAAGTGAGAATAGCACCAGTAATAGCTTATTTGTGAAGATTAAATGAGGTAATCTTGTAAAGCATTTATGGGAGCCCTGGCATATAGTAGACATGATATGGGTGTTTGTGCAATAAAAATAAGCTGTTTTAGGTGCTGAGAAGAACAGGGATGTCCTGGACCCCACAGAGCCTTCATGTAGAGGGGTAGAGACACACAGTAAACGTGTAAACAAATAAATGATCAAGGCCGAGTGTGGTGGCTCACGCCTATAATCTCAGCACTTTGGAGGCTGAGGCAGTTGGATCATTGAGGTCAGGAGTTCAAAACCAGCCTGGCCAACATGGTGGAACCCTGTCTCCACTAAAAATACAAAAAATTAGTGGGGCATGTTGGTGCATGCCTGTAATCCCAGCTATTTGGGAGGCTGAGGCAGGAGAATTGCTTGAACCTGGGAGGTGGAGATTGCAATGAGCCGAGGTAGCGCCATTGCACTCCAGCCTGGGTGACAGAGCGAGACTGTCTCAAAAAAAAAAAAAAAAAAAAAAAAAAAAAAAAATCAAATTGCAGAGTCAAGAGGAAAATGGAACCAGCAGCAGGATGACGTGTAGGTAGCAGGAGGAGGCTGTGGTGGAGGAGTGTTATTTTAACCGAGGAAGTCAAGGACGGTCTTACAGAGCTGGGGAGGGACTACACAGGGCCCTAAATGATGACCAGCTGTGGAAAGAGCAGAGTGGGCCAGGTGCAGTGGCTCATACCCATAATTCCAGCACTGTGGGAGGCTGAGGTGGGAGAATCGCTTGAGCCCAGGAGTTTGAGACCAGCCTGGGCAACAAACATAGTGAGACCCCACTTGTCTCTACAAAAATATTTAAAAAATTAGCCGGGTGTGGTGGCATGTGCCTGTAGTTCCAGCTACTTGGGAGGATGAGGCAGGAGGATCGCTTGAGCCCTCGATGAGGTGTTTGAGGCTGCAGTGAGCTGTGATTGCGCCACTGCACTCCAGCCTGGGCAACAGAGTCTCAAAATATTAAAAGTAAAAATTAAGATTAGAAGGTAGATTCCAGGCCGGGCATGGTTGGTCACACCTGTGATCCCAGCTTTTGGGAGGCTGAGGTGGGAGGATCACAAGGTCAGGAGTTCGAGACTAGCCTGCCCAACATGGTGAAACCCCATCTCTGCTAAAAATATAAAATATCAGCCAGGCATGGTGGCACATGCCTGTAGTCCCAGCTACTCAGGAGGCTGAGGCAGGAGAATCGTTTGAATCTGGCAGGCGGAGGTTGCAGTGAGCCAAGATTGCCCCACCGCACTCCAGCCTGAGCAACAGAGCGAGACTCCATCTCAAAAAAAGAAAGAAAGAAAGGCGGATTCCAGGCAGTGAGAAGAGCTTGTGCAAAAGGCCAGGTGTGTTGGAAGACAGGGCAGGTGGGTGTGACAAGGGCGTGGGTTGGGTGCAGGACAGAGAGACAAAGAGAAGCAGGCCCAGGTCCCGTGGAACCCAACAATCCCAGCAAGAAATCGAGATTCTTTTCCAATTACAGCAGAAGACTGTGTTAGTCTCCTGGGTCTGTAGCGACAAGTGACAACAAGCTTGGTGGCATACACAACAGAAATGCATTCTCTATCGCTCGGGAGCCCAGAAGTCCAAGATCAGGGTGATGGAAGGGCTGTGGTTCCCCTAAAGACTCTAGCACAGGATCCTCCCTGCATTCCATGACCTGTGGCTGTGTCACTCCAATCTCTGTCTTTATCGTCACATGGCCTTCTCTCTGTGTGTCTCTGTTTTCTCTTCTTTAATTTTTTTTTTTTGTAGGAATGGGGTCTCACTATGTTGCCCAGGCTGGTCTCAAACTCCTGGCCTCAAGCAATTCTCCTGCCTCAGCCTCCCAAAGTGTTAGGATTATAGGCCTGAGACACCACTTCCTGAGCCCAGCCATCTTCTCTCCCTCTCTCTTTCTTTTTTTAAGATGCAGTCTGGCTTCTGACGCCCAGCCTGGAGTGCAATGGCGCAATCTCAGCTTACTGCAACCTCTGCCTCCTGGGTTCAAGCGATTCTCCTGTCTCAGCCTCCTGAGTAGCTGGGATTACAGGTGTTCATCACCAGGCACAGCTGAGTTTTTGTATTTTTAGTAGAGATGGGGTTTCATTATGTTGGCCAGTCTGGTCTGGAATGCCTGACCTCAGGTAATCCATCTGTCTTGGCCTCCCAAAATGCTGAGATTATAGGCATGAGCCACTGTGTCCAGCCCATCTTGTTTTATTAAAAAGGCACAAGGTGGGCCAGGCGTGGTGGCTCAAGCCTGTAATCCCAGCACTTTGGGAGGCCGAGGCGGGTGGATCACGAGGTCAAGAGATCGAGACCATCCTGGTCAACATGGTGAAACCCCGTCTCTACTAAAAATACAAAAATTAGCTGGGCGTGGTGGTATGTGCCTGTAGTCCCAGCTACTCGGGAGGCTGAGGCAGGAGAATTGCTTGAACCCAGGAGGTGGAGGTTGCAGTGAGCCGAGATTGTGCCACTGCACTCCAGCCTGGCGCCTGGCACCAGAGACTCTCTCAAAAAAAAAAAAAAAAGATACAAGGCTGGGTGTGGTGGCTCATGCCTCTAATCCCAGCACTTTGGGAGGCTGAGCCAAGATTGCACCACTGCACTTCAGCCTGGGTGACACAGTAAGATCCTGTCTCAAAAAAAAAAAAAAAAAAAATGTTGGTGGGGGCATATAGAATTCACACCCACCTGTAGTCCCCACAAGAATTACTTAACAGTTGGCTGGGAGTGGTGGCTCACACCTGTAATCCCAGCACTTTGGGAGGCCGAGGTGGGTGGATCACCTGAGGTCAGAAGTTAGAGACCAGCCTGGCCAACTTGGCAAAACTCCATCTATACTAAAAATATAAAAATTAGCCGGGCATGGTAGCACATGACTGTAATCCCAGCTACTTGAGAGGCTGAGGAAGGAGAATTGCTTGAACCTGGGAGGTGGAGGTTGTAGTGAGCCAAGATCATGCCACTGCACTCTCCAGCCAGGGTGACACAGTGAGACTCTGTCTCAAAAAAAGACACCAATCCTTGGACGTAGGGCCCAAATCAATATGATATCATCTCAAGATCCTTAACTTAATGATTAAGACCCTATTTAATCAAAGAATCTGTTTCCAAATAAAATCACCTTCACAGATACCAGAGGTCAGGACTTGGCCACATCTTTTCTGGGAGGCACAGTTCAATCTGCAGCAGAAGTTACTGGTAATTTATGAAGAGGACTGGCTTGATCTCACTGCTGCTGTAACAGATCACGCTGGCCGAGGTGGGGAGGTGGGGGACGGGGCTGTTGCAGAAAGCTGGGCCAGGGATGATAGTGAGAAAGAGAAAAGTGTCACAGCCTCCTGCACTCTCACGGCTGGGCGCAGGTATTCTCCTGTTAGATGTAAATGGTTTCACAGATCATCAGCGTCAAGCAAGGCCACTCTGTGGCCGTGACGAATCAAGACAGTAGTCAGACCCCTCCTCCCCCTAAATCATGTCTGAAAACCGATAAAATGTGGACAGCATTAATCACAGAATTAACCAAACATGCCCCATTGTGGCTGACAGGAGAGACTGAGCCTTTGAATTTTTCTTTCTTTCTTTCTTTTTTTTTTAAATCAATCAAGCTTAAGCAACATGGCGAGACCCCATCTCTACAAAAAATACAAAAAATTAGCTGGGCATGGTGGCATGTGCCTGTAGTCCCAGCTACTCGGGAGGCTGAGGTGGGAGGATCGCTTGAGCCCAGGAGGTCAAGGGGCTGCGGTGAGCCATGATCATGCCTCTGCACTCCAGCCTAGGTGACAGAATGAGATCCTGGCTCAAAAAAATAAAAATGGGCTGAGCATGGTGGCTCATGCCTATAATCCCAGCACTTTGGGAGGCCTAAGAGGGTGAGTCACTTGAGGTCCAGAGTTTGAGACCAGCCTGGCCATGGTGAATTGAAACCCTGTCTCTACTAAAAATACAAAAATTAGCTTGGTGTGGTGGTGCATGCCTGTAATCCTAGCTACTCGAGAGGCTGAGGTGGGAGGATCACTTAAACCCGGGAGGTGGAGGTTGCAGTGAGCTGAGATCATGTTACTGCACTCCAGTCTGGGCAACAGAGTGAGATTCTGTCTCAAAAAAAATAAATAAAAATAAAAATAAAGGCCAGGCATGGTGGCTCATGCCTGTAATCCCAGCACTTTTGGAGTCCAAGGCGGGTGGATCACCTAAGTCAGAAGTTTAAGACTAGCCTGGCCAACATGGTGAGACCCTGTCTAAACTAAAAATACAAAAAAAAAAAAAAAAAAAAAAAAAAAAAAAAAAAAAAAAAAAATAGCTTGGCGTGGTGGTGGGTGCCTGTAATCCCAGTTACTTCAGGAGGCTGAGGTAGGAGAATTGCTTGAACCCACGAGGTGGAGGTTGCAGTGAGCCAAGATAGTGCCACTGCACTCAACAAGAGCAAAACTGTCTCAAAATAAAATGAAATAAAAGTAAATAAATAATCACAATTCGAGCCTTGCTCAATTTTCTCACCTTCTAGATGAGAATGATGAAGATGATCAGGTGAGGTGGCTCACACCTGTACTCCCAGTGCTCTGGGAGGCTGAGGCAGGAGGATCACTTGAGCCCAAGAGGTTGAGGCTGTAGTGAGCTGTAATTGTGCCACTGCACTCCAGCCTGGGTAACAGAGCAAGACCCAGTCTCAAAAAAAAAAAACTCAATTGTGGATACCATCTCACGCCAGTCAGAATGGCGATTACTAAAAAGCCAAGAAACAGCAGATGCTAGCGAGGCTGTGGAGAAATAGGAATGCTTTTACACTGTTGGTGGGAGTGTAAATTAGTTCAGCCATTGTGGAAGACAGTGTGGCGATTCCTCAAAGACCTAGAACCAAAAATACCATTTGACCCAGCAATCCCATTACTGGGTATATTCCCAAAGAAATAGAAATCATTCTATTATAAAACACATGCACACGTATGTTCATTGCAGCACTCTTCACAATAGCAAAGACATGGAATCAACCCAAATATCCATCAGTGGTAGACTGGACAAATAAAATGTGCTACATATACACCATGGAATACTACACAGCCATAAAAAGGAATGAGATTATGTCCTTTGCAGGGACATGGATGGAGCTGGAAGCCATTATCCTCAGCAAACTAACGCAGGATCAGAAAGCCAAGCACTGCATTTCTCACTTAGAAGTGGGAGCTGAACAATGACAACACTTGGACACAGGGAGGGGAACAACACACACTGGGGCCTTTTGGGGGGTGGGGGAGGGAGAGCACCAGGATAAACAGCTAACGCATGCCGGGCTTAACACCTATGGGTGATAGACGCAGCAAACCACCATGGCTCACGTTTACCTGTGTAACAACCCTGCATGCTCTGCACACGTATCCTGGAATCTAAAATAAAATTAAATGAAAAAAAAGGATGCTCAGTTGTGGGACGGCCTGGCTCTTAACAGCATGCAATCCAGAGCAAAGCCTTGCTTCCGTGAGCTATTTTCCAAAACATACAACACCAGCATGAATCCTAAACACACCCTTATGGAGATGCCTCGGGTTTCCCAAGATCTGTGCACGCTTCTTGCATTGCATCAATAAACCCACTTTGTTCAGCTGTCAGCGTGTTCCTGGTGGTCTTGGAGGGGCAGGGCCGGCTTCATGTGTGTGGGGCCTGTGTAATTCACAGAGCTCTGCACTCAGAAGCATTTATCCCTGGGCCGGATTAATGCTTGGCTGCTGCCATATTGAATTCTTTAATTTTTTTAGAGACAGATCTCTTTCTCTGTTGCCCAGGCTGGAGTGCAGTGGCATGATCACAGCTCACTGCAGCCTCAAGCTCCTGGGCTTAAGCGATCCTCCTGCCTCAGCCTCCTGAGTAGCTAGGACTACAGGTGTGGCCACTATACCCAGTTAATTAAAATGTTTTTTTTTTTAGATGGAGTCCTGCTCCTGTTGCACAGGCCGGAGTGCAGTGGCATGATCTCAGCTCACTGCAACCTCCACCTCCTAGGTTCAAGTGATTCTCCTTCCTCAGCCTCCTGAGTAGCTGGGATTACCAGCGCCCGCCACCATGCCAGTCTAATTTTTTGTATTTTCAGTAAAGATGGGGTTTTACTATGTTGGCCAGGCTGGTCTTGAACACCTGACCTCATGATCCACCTGCCTTGGCCTCCCAAAGTGCTGGGATTACAGGATTGAGCCACCACGCCCAGCCTCATTTTTGTATTTTTAGTAGAGATGGGGTTTTGCCATGTGGCCAACTAACTCCTGACCTCAGAGGTTATCTTCCCAACTCGGCCTCCCAAAGTGCTGGGATTATAGGTACCAGCCACCATGCCCAGCCAAACCGAGCTGGTCTTGAACTCCTGGGTGGAAGCCACCATGCCTGGCTTGAAATTCTTAATAATTTTTGAACAGGGGGCTCCCTGTGTTCGTTTTTCACTGGGCCCCAGAAGTGACACAGGCAATTCTGCTAAAGGGCAGGGCCAGTGGGTGTGGAAGAGGACGTGAGAAGTGGGTGAATTCGGGACTTTTAGGCTAGGATCCTTAAGACTGGCTGATATTTTGGATTTGGGTGGGAGAATGCAGGGAAGAGAGAGGAATCACTCCTGAATGTGGGGCTGGGACTTGGGGAATGAGTGTCCTTTATCCAGATGGGAAATATCAGGTAAACAAGTCAAGCAGAGTTTGGAGTGGGTAAGTGGGGTCAACAATGTTTGGTGAAAATAAACTTCCTATCAAATATTACAAAATAGGGATGGGATATTACATTTAAAAAATTGCTGACCAGCCAGACATGGTGGCTCATGCCTGCAATCCCAACACTTTGGGAAGCCAAGGTGAGATTAAGGCTGGGAGTTTGAGACCAGCCTGGGCAACATAGCATGACCCCATTTCAACAAAAATTTTTAAAAAATTAGCCGAGCATGGTGGTGGGCGCCTGTAGTCCCAGCTACCTGGAAGGCTAAAGCTGAGGAGGATCACTTGAGCCCAGGAGGTAGAGGCTGCAGTGAGCTATGATTGTGTCACTGCACTCCAGCCTGGGCAACAGAGTGAGGCCCTGTCTCCAAAAAAAAAAAAAAAAAAAAAAATTTGGGCTGGGCGTGGTGACTCACACCTGTAATCCCAGCATTTTGGGAGGCCGAGGTGGGCAGATCATCTGAGGTCAGGAATTTGAGACCAGCCTGGCCAACTTGGCAAAACCCTGTCTCTAATAAAAATACAAGAATCAGCTGGGCATAATGGTGGGCGCCTATAATTCCAGCTACTTGGGAAGCTGAGGCAAAAGAATCACTTGAACCTGGGAGGCAGAGGTTGCAGTGAGCCGAGATTGCATCATTGCACTCTAGGCTGGGCAACAGAAGCAAGACTCTGTCTCAAAAAAAAAAAAAAAAAAAAAAAAGAAGATGGCTGGGCTCAGATGGTGTCAGGAGTTCAAGATCAGCCTGGCCAACATGGTGAAACCCCATCTCTACTAAAAGTACAAAAACATTAGCTGGGACGGTGGCGGGCACATGTAGTCCCAGCTACTTGGGAGGCTGAGGCAGGAGAATCGCTTGAACCTGGGAGGTGGAGGTTGCAGTGAGCTGAGATTGCACCAGTGCACTTCAGCCTGGGTGAGAGAGCAAGACTCCGTCTCAAAAAAACAAAACAAAACAAAAAAATTGGTGACCCAATATTGTACTATAGTTTTGCAAGATGCTACTATTAAAAAGCACACTTTGAATGAAGAGACACCCCCCGTCCCAAACAGGCTTTGTGTGAGCAACGTGGCTGTTTATTCACCTGGGTGCAGCTGGGCTAAGGCCGAAAAGGGCGTTAGTGAAGGGCAGTGGGATAGGAGTTGGCTTTATAGGTTTGGGCAAATCTTTTTGGGAGGGGGCAGTAAGATTAGTTACAGTGGTGGGGGTGGGGCAAGGAGTGGGCAATACCGTAAGTTCAGTTACAGTGGCTAGCGGGTAAGGCGCAAGAGTAGTTAAGACGGCAGGGTGGGGTGAGGCGTATTCACATTATCATAACAACAGTTAAGTTGGCAGGGTGGGTTTAGAAGCTTAATGTCCGGCTTTTTCCTAAGTCGGCGCTCACCAAGGAGAAAGCCATGTTCGAGCGCCAAGATCACGGAGCCCAGCGGCGAGAAGACAGGCAAGTTCGAGTCCGGCATCTCCCAGGCTCTTCTGGAGCTGGAGGTGAACTCGGACCTCAAGGCTCAGCTCAGGGAGCTGAATGTTACGGCAGCCAAGGAAATTGAAGTTGGTGGTGGCCGGAAAGCTATCGTAATCTTCGTTCCCGTGCCTCAACTAAAATCTTTCCAGAAAATCCAAGTCCGGCTGGTACGCGAATTGGAGAAAAAGTTCAGTGGGAAGCATGTTGTCTTTGTCTCTCAGAGGAGAATTCAGCCTAAGCCAACTCGAAAAAGCAGTACAAAAAATAAGCAAAAGCGTCCCAGGAGCCGTACTCTGACAGCTGTGCACCGTGCAGTCCTCCAGGACCTGCTCTTCCCAAGAGAAATTGTGGGCAAGAGGATCCGCGTGAAACTGGGTGGCGGCTGGCTTATAAAGGTTCATTTGGACAAAGCACAGAAGGACAACGTGGAACACGAGGTTGAAACTTTTTCTGGTGTCTATAAGAAGCTCAAGGGCAAGGATGTTAATTCTGAATTCCCAGTTTCAATTGTAAAGAGAATGACTAAATAATAATAATAATAAAAGCAGCTTAATGGCCGGGGGAAGCTCCGCTGGGCGATCAGGGATAACGGCAAACGCAGGCGGGGGTGGGGGGTGATCCGCCAAGGCAGGTAGGACTTGACTTTCTGGGTTCGGGCTTGCACATGGAGGCCTGACAGCGACCACTCGGGGGAAATCAGGTAAGGGATTCGTGAGCTCTCACTGTATTATTTCTTACAACTGCATGTGAATTTACAGTCATCTGAAAATGAAAAGTTTAATTAAAAAAAATTGGTGACCCAGAAAATCAGGACGTGAATGGAGCGATAGGCGGCTCGGGGCAGGTGTTACTCATTTTTATTCATCCGTTCTTAAATCTGCAAGGAGTTTGGGGGTAGCTCACAGAAGCAGACACAGCCGGGAACAGTGAAGGGGCTGTTCCTGGTGTCTGAGGGGACGGTGGCAGTGGCGGTGGCACCTGAGCGAGTGTCCTTCCTGGTGGTCTGGTGTTCAGGGCTGATGAGTGGACAGCAGTTCATCTCGGAGGCCCTGCCAAGTAAGGGGGTGAATTTGACTTTAGAGGACATTGACTTCAGCACTCACCTCCTCTAGCAATGTCACGTCACTTCAGCAGTGGGACAGACACAGGGGCACGAAACCACGGGTGGGAGAGGAGGCCAGGATAAGCTTGGTTGGTGTTCACTTTCAAGCTTTCCTTCACTAGAGTTGGGCTCCCGGAGGGGAGAGGACCATCTCTTCTTAAAATATTTGCAGATTTATTCACGGAACTTCCCACACATCTGGTTGAGGATAGACGCCGTGCCCCCTGGAGGAAAGAGTTAAATGAATCGCTAAAGCACAAAATGTTCCTGTAAAATTGCTTCCATATTTTATTAGACGCAGATGAGCATGAATTATTGTGAGGCCAGCAGGGGAGTCTGCAAATTTGGTTCTTGCCTATTTCCATCAACGACCCTGCCCCCCTCATATGGATACGGAAGGGATGCAGGTTTGGGTGGGACCACGGAATAAAGAGCTTGTTAATTCATCCAACATCAGGTGTTTATGGGCACCTACCGCATGTCAGGGAACGCAAGCGTAATCGCAGCTGCAGGTATCAACCTTCCAACGACACCTCCAAGGTCCTTCTGAGATGCGCCATTTTTGTTTTAGGGTTATGTAGGGGATGGCTTTTGGGGGAGGAAGCTTCCTTTTGAGCCTCTCAGAGTGCCACTGTTTTATCTGTGCCATAGAAAAGAAGGCACATTTCACATACCCCTCCATGGTCAGAGATGCAAATTAACATTAAATTACCCTTTCCCCGAGGTCTGCCGATTTGCATCAAGGTATGAAATTCCTTGGGGGTAAAATGGACACAATTGTACAGAATTGGTTTTCTAGCTGAATAGATCTGATTAGTTTCTTAGACTCTGTGTGGCTCTGCCAATTCATTTTTTCCTCTTCTTTTTAAAATTATTTATTTATTTATTTATTTATTTTTGAGACAGAGTCTCGCTCGGATGCCCAGGCTGGAGTGCAGTGGCGTGATCTCGGCTCACTGCAACCTCCTGGGTTCAAGTGATTCTCCTGCCTCAGCCTCCTGAGTAGCTGGGATTACAGGTGCTTGCCACCATGCCTGGCTAATTTTTTATATTTTTAGTAGAGATGGGGTTTCACCATCTTGGCCAGGATGGTCTTGATCTCTTGACTTTGTGATCAGCCCACCTCGGCCTCCCAAAGTGCTGGGATTACAGGCGTGTGCCACTGTGCCTAGCCGCATTGCACCTCTTTCAAAGGCAGAAAACCATTGTCAAAAAATATACCAGTGGCTGGGTGCAGTGGCTCATGCCTGTAATCCCAGCACTTTGGGAGGCCGAGGTGGGTGGATCACCTGAGGTTGGGAGTTTGAGACCGCCTGGCCAATATGGTGAAACCTTGTCTCTACTGAAAATAAAAAAATTAGCTGGGCCTGGTCCCTGTAATTGCAGCTACTGGGGAAGCTGAGGCAGGAGAATTGCTTGAACTTGGGAGGCAGGGGTTGCAGTGAGCTGAGATTGCGTCATTACGCTCCAACCCTGGCAACAAGAGAGAGACTCTGTCTCAAAAAAAAAAGAGAAGAAGAAGAAGAAATAGATAAAGAAAAATATACCAGAGAGACCAGGCCTGGCGGCTCACACCTATAATCCCAGCGCTTTGGAAGTCTGAGATAGGAGGATTGCTTGAGGCCAGGAGTTTAACATCAGCTTGGGAAACATACTGAGACCCTGTCTCTTAAAATACATATATATTAGCTAGGTGTGGTGGTGTGCACCTGTAGTCTCAGCTACTCAGGAGACCAAGGAGGGAGGATCACTTGAGCCCAGGAGTTTGAGGCTGCAGTGAACTATGATCACAGTCATGCCAGTATGCTCCAGCCTGGGCAATAGAGGCCCCTATGTGGAAAAACGCACCCTTTGCTGCATCTCTCTCTCTCTCTCTCTCTCTCTTTTTCAGAGATGGGGCTCATTGCATTGGCCAGGTTGGTCTCGAACTCTTGGTCTCAAGCAGTCCTCCCACCTTGGCCTCCCAAAGTGCTATTGTTACAGGTGTGAGCCTGCATCTCTTTTTGGGTTAGTTAAATGGTGGAGGAGAATGACCCAGAAAATCTAGAAGATTCTTCTTCTGCAGTCTGAGGGCTGCAAGCCAGGTAGGCACGTAGGCTATCTACCTTTCACTCCAAACTGTGAGGACCTGGATTGGTTAGAAATTTGGAAAACAGACCAGAAACGGTGGCTCATGCCTGTAATCCCAGCACTTTGGGAAACCGAGGTGGGTGGGTTACCTGAGGTCGGGAGTTTGAGACCAGCCTGGCCAACATGGTGAAACCCCATCTCTAACAAAAACACAAAAATTAGCTGAGTGTGGTGGCAGACGCCTGTAATCCCAGCTACTCTGGCGGCTGAGGCAGGAGAATCACTTGAACCCAGGAGGTGGAGGTTGCAGTGAGCTGAGATCATGCCACTGCACTCCAGCCTGGGCAACAAGAGTGAAAACTCTGTCTCAAAATAAATAAACTAATTAAGAGAAAAAAAGAGATTTGGAAAATAGAATTAGCTAGAAACTGGAATTCACAGAAATTGTCCCCAGGATGCAAAGGGCTCAGGGAATGGGTGGGTAGGGGCAGCAGTGGGTGTCTGGTTCTCATTGAGTGCTCATCAGAAGCACCCCCTTCGTTCAAACTTTCAGATTTACACTAAAAAAATGCCCAGAATGTCCATGGAGTAGAAGAAATGCAGTTGCAGCTTTGCTTGAAGAATTGAAGATCCTTCCAGGGCAGGGTTTTCCACAGGACTTCTCAGCCTGATCTTTTGGAAATGTCCTATCTCAGGGTCAGAAGATCCGGGCTGGAGTCTGGCTCTCACGTTTGTCTGCTGTGGGACTTCAGGCAAGTCCCTCTGGTTGAGCTGCAATGCTTTCCCTCTGTAATGGGGGGAGAGGCAGTGGCATTTGCTTTGTGGACCATTCGGGGAGCATGAAAAGCTCACATTAAATGAGATGATTTGTCTTCTCACTTTGATTTTCACATGACTGTGCAAGCATGGATTGCCATTACCATCCAGGTGGGAGGGTGTCGGAGGAGGCAGGAATAAATGTCTTCTAAAATCCAGGTGAGGCCAGGCACAGTGGCTCACATCTGTAATCCCAGCACTTTGGGAGGCCGAGGCGGGCGGATCACCTGAGGTCAGGAATTTGAGACCAGCCTGGCTGACATGGTGAAACTCTGTCTCTACTAAAAACACGAAATCAGCCAGGTGTGGTAGCACACGCCTATAATCCCAGCTGCTCAAGAATCGCTTGAACCTGGGAGGCGGAGTTGCAGTGAGCTGAGATTGCGCCACTGCACTCCAGCCTGGATTACAGAGCTAGACTCCGCCTCAAAACCCAAAAAAAGAAAAAACAAAAAAAGAAAAAGAAAATCCAGATTAGGAAGTCTCTTCTTTTCTTTTTCTTTTATTTCTTTCCTTCCTTTCTTCTCTCCTTCCTTCCCCTCTTTTTCTTTCTCTCTCTCCTTTCCTTCCTTCCTCTTTCTTCTCTCTCTCCCCCTCCCTCCCTTCCTCCTCCCCCCCCCACCCCCTCACCTTGCTTTCTTGGTTTCTTGAGATGGAGTTTCACCCTGTCACCCAGGCTGGAGTGCAATGGCGAAATCTCAGCTCAACCTCCACCTCCCTGGTTCAAACGATTCTCCCGCCTCAGCCTCTCGAGTAGCTGGGATTACAGGAACCTGCCACCATGGCCAGCTAATTTTTGTATTTTTAGTAGAGACAGAGTTTCACCACGTTGGCCAGTCTGGTCTTGAACTCCTAACCTCATGATCTGCCTGCCTCAGCCTCCCAAAGTGTTGGGATTACAGGCGTGAGCCACCATGCCTGGCCTCTTTGCCTCCTTTTTCTTTTTTTTTTTTTCCAGACAGGGTCTTGTTCTGTCCTCCATACTGGAGGGTAGTGGCATGATCATAGCTCACTGTGGCCTTGACTTCGAGGGCTCAAGTAATCTTCCCTCTTCAGCCTCCTGAATAGCTGGGACCACACACACATACCACCGTGCCTGGCTAATTAAATTTTTTTTCTTTTTTCTTTTTTGGTAGAGACAAGCTCTCCCTAGTGTTGCCCAGGCTGGTCTCGAACTCCTGGCCTCAAGCCATGCTCCCACCTTGGCTTCCTAAAGATCTGAGATGATAGGTGTGAGCCACCATGCCCGGCCTGGTCCCTTCTTTTCATCGGTGAGTTGCAGGCATGGTCTTTGGTAGCTCAGCCTTGTGGGGGAGGGACAGAAACACTGAGCATGCCCGGGGCCCAGGTTAGGGCAGAATTCTTGGTGGATTTGGGAGGAAGGGGTGAAGTGAGGAACCGGGGCAGCTGTCAGGATGAGGAATTCAAAATGCTGAAGCACAGAAAAAGGTCTATGAAGAAGTACTCACGTGTCATCTTTTTTTTCTTTTATTTGATATGGAGTCTTGCTCTGTCACCCAGGTTGGAGTGCAGTGGTGCAATCTTGGCCCTCTGCAACCTCCGCCTCTCAGGTTCAAGCAATTCTCGGCCTCAGCCTCCCAAGTAGCTGGGATTATAGGTGCCAGCCACCACGCCTGGCTAACTTTTTTGTATTTTTAGTGGAAACAGGGTTTCACCATCTTGACCAGCCTGGTCTTGAACTCCTGACTCGGCCTCCCAAAGTGCTGGGATTACAGGCATGAGCCACTGCACCTGGCCACATGTCATCTGAATTGAGAGCCATAAACAGTCATTCATCAGATACCGTTTGGTAGATTTTAGTAAATGGGTATATTTCTTTGAAGGTGATGCCATGTTGGAACTGCATCCCATGGGATTAATTTGGATTGTATTAGGGAGTGACCATCAACATTCTAGAACTCAGCTGTTGTGTTCAGTTGAACCACTTATTAACATGATCACCCAAAGCTGGGTGCAGTGGCTTACTCCTATAATCTCAGCACTTTGGGAGGCCAAGGCAGGAGGATTGTTTGAGCCCAGGAGTTAGAGACCAGCCTGAGCAACATAGTGAGACCCTATCTCTGCCAAAAAAAAAAAAAAAAAAAAATTAGCCAGTCCGGATGTGGTGGCTTGCCATCTGTGGTCCCAGCTACGTAGAAGGCTGAGGCAGGAGGATGGCTTGAGGCTGGGAGGTCGAGGCTGCAGTAAGCCATGATCACACCGTGGCACTCCAGTCTGGGCAACAGAGCAAGACCCCAACTCAACAGAATAAAATAATCACTGAAGATCTGAGCTGTTGTATAATTAAAAATTTGTTCTAGCATAAAGAATTTCCCTGGTTTCTGAAAGGGAGCTTCTAAGTCCTTGGAATTTCCTGAGCGATGGGAGTATGTGTTATTCACACAGTCTGTCCCCACCTGAGTTTATGTTAATGAGGTGACTCAGGATGGGAGCTGGCCATGCCAGCCAGTCCAGCCATGTGATTACAGGGTTGGGGCTTTGAGCCAGGTGATATCAGCCCAACCTGTGGGGTGGTGTAGGTACGAGGCTGGAGCCTGAGTTCAGTTACGTGGCCAATGACTCACTGAATAATGTCTATGATGAAACCCCAATTAAAACTCTGGACACTCAGGCTTGGGGTAGCATCCTGGTCGGCGAACATAAAGGTGTGCCAGATTCTATGGGAAAGGGCCTGGAAGCCGAGCATTTGAGATAGATCCCCCCCAGGCCTTGCCCTATGTGTTTTTTCATTTGGCTGGTCCTGATTTGTACTCTTTTTTTTTTTTTTTAGATGGAGTCTTGCTCTGTCGCCAGGCTGGAGTGCAGTAGCATGATCTTGGCTCACTGCAGCCTCCGCCTCCTGGGTTCAAGGAATTCTTCTGCCTCAGCCTCCCGACTACAGGCATAAACCACCATGTCCAGCTGATTTTTCTATTTTTAGTAGAGACAGGGTTTCACCACGTTGGCCAGGATGGTCTCCATCTCTTGACCTTGTTATCCCCCCTGCCTTGGCTTCCCAAAGTGCTGGGATTACAGGTGTGAGCCACCGCACCTGGCCCTGATTTGTACTCTTTATAATAAAACTGTAATTGCAAGTATAGAACTTACCTGAATTCTGAGTCATTTTAGCAAATTACTGATGCTCAGGAGGGTCATGAACCCCCACCCTCCCAGACTGGTGGCCAGTTGGTCAGAAGTGCATGTGGCTTGGCGACCCCCAAACTGGCCTCTGAAAGGAGGGTGGTCTTGCTGGGAACCACACCTTTGAACCTGTGGAGTCTAATGTTAACTCCAAGTGCCTAGTGTTAGAATCGCATGGCAGGAATTGCAGAGCCAAGAGAACACCATGCCTTATTTCATTTTGTCAGCCAAGAAATTATCTCTTGAGGGCTTATTTTGTGCCAGGCCTGGTGGTGGGTGCCACAGGTACCACCTGACTGTTGAACGTTATGCTACTAAAGGAATTCATGAGGCTTAAAATAGCACCCGTGTCAAAGGGACGCCACTGAGAAAAACACGCCGTGATCGGAATTTCTATTTTTGGGAGGACACGCAGATTTGGAGGACCAGATTTTCACATACATTCATTAAACCAAGGAAGTCAAAATGCTTCATGAAGTTAAAGGCTGGAAGGAAATTTTTAGCATTACCTTAAGAGGTGTCCTATCTCTTAAGAACTTGGAGTCATTTCTTGGTGGAGAAAGGATGCCAGTGATAGACACTGTGGTCCTATCCATGAGATCTCCTTGGGACGTGCCAGTTGTGGTGAAATTGCTGCGGGGGAAATGTTTAAGACCACTGTTAGTGAGGACTTGAGAAGGGCACCAGGCATAGTGTACCAGGAGCGGGAGGATGGGACTGAAGTCTCCTTGAGTCTTCATGTGGATGGGGGAGCCCAGGGCAGAGAAGCACTGGGAGATGAGTATCTGTAAGATCCCATATTGAGGGTTTTCCTGTCCTGGAGGCCAACACCTCCATTTCTCTCTCTCTCTCTCTAAGAGATAGGGCCTCACTCTGTTGCCCAGGCTGGAGTTGAGTGGCACAATCATAGCTCGTTGCAGCAGCCTTGAACTCCTAGCCTTGGGCAATCCTCCCGCCTCAACCTCCTGAGAAGCTGGGACTAGAGATACGTGCCTCCATGCTTGGCTAATTAAAAAAAAATTTTTTTTTTAAATAGAGATGGGATTTGGCTTTGTTTCCCAGGCTGTTCTCAAACTCCCGGTCTCAAGCAAGGATCCTCCCACCTGCGCCTCCCAAAGTGCTGGGATTACAGATGGGAGGCACGTGTCTGGCCAATGCCTCCATTTCTGGGGCGGACAGTCTCGCTGCCCAGAGGAGCGTCTGGCTGGCCTTCATTTGTCAAAGAGCATCTCAACAGAAGGGGGAAATGGATCACTGAGGCCCACCCATGGGTCATGGTGGAGCTAAGTTTGGACATTCAGACATGGTGGGCCAGGTGCTTGATAGAACCCCTTGGAAGCAAGAATGGCTGAGTAAACTAGGATTTTGTTGCAAAGTGGAGGTTGTCCTGAATTCTCACTCTTAGAGTCACCAGCTGGGAGAGGACGAGTGACCCTTCCAGTAGCTGCAGTATCAATGAACTAAAATACAGTGGGCAGGCCTGGGGAGCCGGGAATAATGCAGGGGTTCCCAAGCTCTGAAGGCAACCTCTGCAAGCCAGTGCCAGCAGGTGGGGGCAGACAGCAATCCTCCCGGAGCCCACTGGGGCTAAAGGGAGTCACCGTGTCCCCAGCATGCTACCGGGGTGGTGGGGACATCAGCAGCAGCATCACTGGATTGCCTGTTCTCCCATCCTCTGGCGTTTCACAGACCCACCATAAATGGGATGGATTTCATGACCACTCAGGGGCTTTTCAGGAATCTGGGAGTGGGGATGTCCCTGTAACTTTTTTAGGTCTGTAAGCAAGAAACATCCCATGGCTGACAGCCCCCACCAGGGAAAGGACAGCTGTATGCAGCATCTTCCTCCTTCCCCAGGGAAAGATCCCGGGGGCTGGAGAAGGAGTGTTGGCACCTAGGGGCTGGTAGGCTGGCATCCCCGAGATGCCAAACTCCCCACCTTCTGGGAGGAAGTGCATGTAATAGATACATGCATGTTTGAATATGTGCACATAATGAATACATGTGTGTTTGACTGCTGCATGTGTGTGTGCATTTGTGCGAGTCTGCATGAGTGCGGGAGTGAACGTGTGGGATGTACGAAGCCAGCCTGATGGAGTTTGGTGGTATTGCTAGAGGCCTCTGAGAGGAAGGGAAAATGTGCAGGGGTGTGTGTGTGTGTGTGTGTGTGTGTGTGTGTGTGCGCGCATCTGGGTGTGAGTAGGATGTGTGTGTCTATGTGAGTGTAAGGATATGCTGGAAATAGATGCTCAGTTCCGCAAAGAAAAATTAGCACTGAGACAAAGGATTTTTTCAGCAAAGCAGTTTTTACTTCCTGGACTGCAGGAGGCTTACCCTCACTAGGCATCTTGCCACAAGAGTACAGCGAACAAAGGAAAACACACAAATTTATCCCTTATGCATTTGGGGTCGTCCTTACTGCTGTGCCTGAGCTCTGCTGACTGGAGCTAGACCTCACAGTCTAAATTAAAACCTGCTTGGCCAATAACTGAAAACTTTTCTGAACAGGTAAAAGCAATGGAGAGCTGGGACATGCCTGTGAGCACGTCCAGCACAGATACCTTGGTTAGAATACAAGGACATAGAACGTACTTCGTGCCTGTAAGCATGGCGTGTCTAACAGCTACATAGGATAGGGCTTAACAAAGAGTTATTAGCATACTTATGATTTATTCTTTAAGAAGAAAGGAAACTTTAAAAAGGAACTTTTCTACTTCCCACAGGATACGTAACTGTGAGTGTATGTCTTAGTCCACTGAGGCTGCTATAATGGAATGCCCCTGACCAGGTGGCTTCTGAACAATAGAAGTTTATTACTCACAGTTCCTGAGGCTGAACGTCCAATATCAAGACACTGACAGACTCCTTGGCTGGTGAGGACCCACTTTCTGGTTCATAGACAGCTCAATTCTTGTGGTGTTCTTATGTGGCAAAAGGGGCGAGGGCTTCTCTGGGGCCTTGTTTATAAGGGCACTAATCCTATTCATGGGGACTCTTCCCTCATGACCTATTCACCTACCAAAGGGCCGCTCTCTCAAAACCATCACACTGGAAATTAAGATTTAAACATACGCATTTTTGGGGGACACATTCACTCTATAGCAGTGTGGGTGTGTAAGCTTGAGTGTGAATAAGTGTATCAGTGTATTTGTGAGTACATATATGTGTGCAGCATCAGTGTGTGTAGGTGTGTGAGTAAATGTGAACCTGTGTATGAATGAACATGAGTGTCTTGTGTGAGTGGGTACATGTATGTTTGAATGTGTGTATATAGTGGGTACATGTATGTTTGAATTCATGCATATAATGGATACATGCATGTTTGAATATGTGCACATAATGGGGACACATGTTTGAATGTGTGCATTGTGTATGTGTGTGTGTGCATTTGTATGAGTCTGTGTAAGTGCATGAGTGAATGTGTGGGATATATGAATATATGTGTGTATGAACTTCATGTGCATTTGTAAGTATGTGCGTATGTATGTTTGAATGTGTGAGGTAGTGTGCATGGATTGCGAGCATGTGTGAGATCCTGATTTACTATTCTTTAAGAAAAAGCTAATTCTCAAGAATAGGAACAATGGAAGGAGGCTATATTAGAGGAGAATCATGGGGCAGAAATTCAGAAATGCAGGGTGGATTGAGGGACCCAGAGAGGAAGAGGGAGAAATAAATGGTAGCCAGGGTGCTGTGTGAATAAGCTATAGAGCTATTTTAGGAGATGCCAGTAGTGGGAAACTTTGGAGAGAGAAAGAGATGTCCAGTGAGGATTTTCAGAAAATGTTCATGAAAGGATTTGTCTAAAGCCCCTGGGCCTCCCTTTTGACAAAGCTAATATGAAAGATTAGTATATATTGCAAGGACTGGTCCATGAGAACACCCAGATATATTCAGGTTACACAAGGGAATTAAGGCCTAGTGGCTGTTTCTCCAGGACATCCTGCTGTGTAAATTCCAAAGGACATTCAGAGAAGCTTGATATAGATTTGTAAAAAGATAACGTTTTGAATGTCCATCAGGATATGATAAGTTTCTAAGAAAGAAACTCAAGGGAGTGGAATAGCTGTTCCCCATGACCATTGGCCTGATACCTCCCCAGGGAGCATGGTGGTACGTGGGAATGACATTTGACAGGAACCGCAAAGACAAAACCACATTCATCAAAATAAGTTCAGCTGTTTGCATTCACTCTGGCACAAACATTAGAGGAGATTTTCTGGCTTATGTGATTGAAAGACCAGAGGCAGGGTGGGTGCCAGGGTGGGTTTCACTTAGTGAGTCCAGTGTCATGAGGGTTTCTCTGCTTTGCTTTCTGTGATGAAGGCTTTATACCCAGGATGGCTCCTCTTCCTGGGTCCACATCATCTGTGTCACCATAACTTCATACCACAGCATCTGGGTAAACAGGGAGACACCGTGGCCCAGGATGCCAAGGGTGAGTCCCAAGAGCCACCTGGCAGGACAGTAATGACCATGGACTGGGAACAGGCCTCGCTGAAGGAGTGACGTCAACTGAGCTGCCTACTGAGCCAACCTGCTGTGGGCTGAATTGCATCACTCTCTCCCCATGTTCATTCATTGAAGGCGTTGCCCCCAGAGACTATATTTGGAGACAATTTTTTTTTTTTTTGAGATGGAGTCTCACTCTGTCACCCAGGCTGGAATGCAACGGTGCGATCTTAGTGGCTCACGGCAACATCTTCCTCCCCGGTCCAAATGATTCTCCTGCCTCAGCCTCCTTAGTAGCTGGGATTACAGGTGCCCACTAGCATGCCCAGCTAATTTTTGTATTTTTAGTAGAGACGGGGTTTCACCATGTTGACCAGGTTGGTCTCAAACTCCTGACCTCGTGATCCGCCCACCTCAGCCTCCCAAAGTGCTGGGATAACAGGTGTGAGCCACCATGCCTGGCCAAGGAGACCTCTTTAAAGAGGTATTTAAGTTAAAATGAGATCATTAGGAGCACTAACCCAATATAAATCGGTCCTTATAAGAAGAGGAGATTAGGACATAGATGTACAGAGGGATGGCCATGTGAAGACCCAGCAAGAAGATGGTCATCTGCAAACCAAGGAGAGAGGCCCCAGGAGGAACCAACCTGCTCAGACCTTGGACTTCCAGCCTGTAGGACTGTAAGACAATAAGTTTCTGGGGCTGAGTGGAGAGCCAGTGGACCCTGCCTCATATGTCTACAGGCTGGAAGAGGAGGGAGGCAAGAAGGACTCTCTTTTCTTCCTGATCCCTGAGGTCTCTGCCTAGAGGAGAACAGGTGCTCTGGTCTCCTGGTGGTAGCAGCCCTTGTGGGGTGATCACAGTTACAGTGGTGTGTGGAGTGATCACAGTTACAGTGGCCACTCGCTGGCCATGACAGGAATGGAGAAGGAAAGAGAGCTAAGTGGTCGCCCCCACAGCAGTATCTTCCGGGGAAGCAGAAGATTCTATTTTATGAACCAAGGTGAGAGCTCAACTTCCTTCTCAGGGCAGTGGCCAGAGGTGGGCTTCCTTTGGGGAACAGTAAGGTTCAGACACCCGCTGAGTTGGATCTGTGGCCTTTGGGTTCTAGGGCACTCAGCCCCAGTAGCAGCAGGTTTTTTTTTTTTGGCGGAGTCTTGCTCTGTTACCCAGGCTGGAGTGCAGCAGCGTGATCTCAGCTCACTGCAACCACCACCTCCCGAGTTCAAGTGAATCTCCTTCCTCAGCCTCCTGAGTAGCTGGGATTACAGGTGCCTGCCACCATGTTCAACTAATATTTGTATTTTTAGTAGAGATGGGGTTTCACTGTGTTGGCCAGGCTGGTCTCGAACTCCCAACCTTAATTTAAGTAATCCACCTGACTCGGCCTGGCAAGGTGCTGGGGTTAAAGGCGTGAGCCACTGCACCCAGTCTAAGGCTGGCTGCTTTTCCTGGTTCTGTCCCCACTAAACACCATAGAGGACTCCTGCTCCTGGAATGATCAGAGCCTTCTTGGGGCCATCTGCCCCTCTGCAGCCACAGATGCTGAGCTGGGGACTCAGAGAAGGACATCAGTGATGGCCAGCTTCTTCCCAAGAAAGCCCTGGTGCAGAGTGAAGGTGAAGATATCCCTGAATTTCTGGGCTGTGGGTGGAAGTGTTGGGGCTGCATAATGAATGGGAGGTGGGATCCAGTGTATATGAGGGGGCAGCCTGGATTTTGAATCCCAAGCTTGGAGGACACAGATCGTCTGTTTCTGCAGTCTGACATCTGAAGCCCTGTCCTACGCATTCCCAAAGCCCCTCCTTAAGCATCTTGGTGGGCAGTGGGGACACCGCCTGCTCTAGGAACTGAAAACGCCAGGCCTTCCATTCCCAGCATGCCTTGCAGCCTGAGCATGTGACCTGAGCTCAGCCAATCAGAGAGGTCTGCTCTTCCTGGGCTCTCTTTCCGGTGGTGGTGGTCACGTGGACCCTGTTGTCTTGGGGTAGCCATGGCTTCCCCAAATGCAAGTGTGTGGACTCCCTAGTACCTTGCCCATCATTCCCTTCTGCCTGATTCATCTCTGTTGCTCGCAACTCATGAGCTGGCTGATACAAAAGGGAATGCAGCCCACCAAAGTCAGCCTGGGGCCACGGAGCAGGGCTGGACACCCAGGACAGGGCAGCCAGGGTGGGATCCTGGGTCGAATGTAGGGGGTCCCTGAAGTGAGGGAGGACAGTGGCGAATCTGCTGGACAGCCCAGTGAATGCAAAACTGTCAGTCCCCAATACCATCCTGCCCCGACCACCCAGCAGGCTGTGTGACCTTGGACCACCGCCTCCTTTCTCTGAGCCTGGCTCCTCCTGCATGGGCTGGGGGCTGGTGTTGGTAATCTGGGGCGGGGTGGGGGCGGTGGGAGAGGCCTCCTCACCTTTGCCTTTCTGTCTCTGCATTTGGGTCGCTGTGCTGGTGGCTCTAGGTGCCATCTGCCTGTCAGTCCAAAGCCTCGGGAATCAGCCCAGGCCCTGGCCCACCTGGGGAGTGCAGCAAGTTTTATTTTCTCTTTCCACGCTTTGGAGAAGGGCTGTCCCCGGTGGGAGGACAGTTTGGAGGGTTCTGGAGGCAGGAGGGAGATGACCTCCGGATTGCATATCTTCAGGCAGTCTAAGGAAAAGTAGGAGAATTTAAAGAGTCATGGGACAACCTCCCAGGGAGTCCCCAAGGCCAGCCTAGGGCAAAACCAGGTCGGGTGGGAGCCCAGCCCAAGCTGAGGGAGCAGCTACCACTGGCGGGTATAAATAATGAAAAGCTGCAGCTACTTACAGAACCACACCGTGGCAAGGGTGCTTGTAGATTCTCTTTGATTTCTCGTCTGCACCTGTGGAGCGCAGAGGGAGAGAGCAGGAGAAATTCCCTGGTGTCTCCCTTTACCCCATCCTGCAGTCTTTTCTTTAAAACTGTAGTCAAAGACACATAACAAGAAGTTTATCATCTGCACCATTAAGAAAATATATAATATATTTATATTATGTATTTATTTTAAGATAGAGTCTCACTTGGTTGCCCAAGCTGGAGTGCAGTGGTGCAATCATAGCTCACTGCAGCCTCCAATTCCTGAGCTCAAGTGATCCTCCCATCTCAGCCTCCTGAGTAGCTGTGACTACAGGCATGTGCCACCACGCCTGGCTAATTTATTTATTTACTTTATTATTGAGATGGAGTCTCCCACTGTCGCCTGAGCTGGAGTACAGTGGTGTGATCTCGGCTCACTGCAACCTCCGCCTCCCAGGTTCAAGCAATTCTCCTGCCTCAGCCTCCTCCTAAGTAGCTGGGACTACAGGCGCCCGCCACCCCATCTCTACTAAAAATTGTATTAGTAGAGATGGGGTGACGGGCACCTGTACTCCCAGCTATTTTTGTATTTTAGTAGAGATGGAGTTTCACTATGTTGGCCAGGCTGGTCTTGAACGCCTGACCTTGTGATCCACCCAACTCAGCCTCCCAAAGTGCTGGGATTACACAGATGTGAACCACCATGCCCAGCCATGCCTGGCTAATTTTAAAATGAGATGTAGAGATGGGGTCTTGCTCTGTTGGGCCTAGGCTGGTCCGGAACTGTCCTGAAGCAATCCTCCTGCCTTGGCCTCCTAAAATGCTGGGATTACAGGTGTGAGTCACTGCACCTGGCCTGCACCACTTTTTTTTTTTTTTTTTTTTTTTTTTGAGACGGAGTTTAGCTCTTGTTACCCAGGCTGGAGTGCAATGGCGTGATCTTGGCTCACTGCAACCTCCACCTCCTGGGTTCAAGCAATTCTCCTGCCTCAGCCTCCCGAGTAGCTGGGACTACAGGCACGTGCCACCATGCCCAGCTAATTTTTGTATTTTTAGTAGAGACGGGGTTTCACCATGTTGACCAGGACGGTCTCGATCTCTTGACCTCGTGATCCACCCGCCTTGGCCTCCCAAAGTGCTGGGATTACAGGTGTGAGCCACCGCGCCCGGCCACCACTTTTAAGTGTACAGTTCAGTTACGTTAAACATATTCACATAGCTGTGCAGCCATGACCACCATCCATCTCCAGGACTTCGTCATGTGGCCACACTGAAACTTTGTCCCTACTAAACAACTCCCCATTCCTCCTCCCCAAGCTCCTGGCAACCACCATTCAACTTTCTGTCTCTATGAGTCTGACTCTTCTAGATACCTCATATAAATGGAATTATATAGCCTGGGTGTGGTGGCTCACACCTGTAATCCCAGGACTTTGGGAGGCCGAGGTGGGTGGACCACCTGAGATCAGGAGTTCGAGACCAGCCTGGGCAACATGGTGAAACTCCATGTCTACTAAAAATATAAAAATTAGCCGGGCATCGTGGCGCATTCTGTAATCCCAGTTACTCAGGAGGCTGAGGCAGGAGAATCGTTTGAACCCAGGAGACACAGGTTGCAGTGAGCTGAATTTGTGCCACTGCAGTCCAGCCTGGGAGACAAGAGGGAAACTCCGTCAAAAAAAAAAAAAAAAAAAAAAAAAAAGAAAGAAAGAAAGGGAAGGAAGGAAATAGTGAGGAGGAACTGAGACCCCCAAACACAGTAAGCTAGAGTTAGAGCCGGGGGCTCACCTGCGTCCATCAGGCTCCCAAGCCAGTGCTCTTTCTACCCTGTCATTCCCAGGTGATAACTGTGCCTGTGTTTCACACCTCAGAGCCATTGCTTATGCCGTTCCCTCTGCTTGGAATGCTTTTTCTTCTTTGCCTGTGTGGAAATCTTGTGCTTCCTCTCAATGGCTCAGTTCAAACCCCAGTTTCTCTAATCTGTCTCCCAGGGAGAACAAACCTGGAATCAGAAGCGATGGTTTCACTCCATCTAAACAGCACGGAACTATGACAGGGTCCTTGTCCTCACTCCATGCCAGATGTCTGTTGTATTTCTCTTCCCAGTAGACTGTCCCTGTCCTTCTGGTAACTCTGAGTTTGCTTTGGGGAACAGCCTGCCACTCCACTTCATGTGGATTGGGTGGGTAGTCCTGACACCATCCCTAAGCTAGTCATTATCGATCTGTCTTCCTCGTCACAGTGACCGGTTGGTCCAGGGCTGGGCGCATAACCCTGAGACTTTAGCTTGGAGCCCTTGGACAAGAGGGTCTGTCTTCCATTGGGGTTGTCAGAAGCGTTTAAACCAGAGCAACTCCATCTTGAATAGGAACTGGGTGAAGTGAGGCTGAGACCTACTGGGCTGCATTCCCAGGTGATGAAGGCCTTCTAAGTCACAGGATGAGACAGGAGATTGGCACAAAATACAGCTCATAAAGACCTTGCTAATAAAACAGGCTGCAGTAAGAAAGCCAGCTAAAGCCACCAAAACCAAGATGGCCACGAGAGTGACCTCCGGTGGTCCTCACTGCTACACTCCCACCAGCACCATGACAGTTTACACATGCCATGGCAATGTCAGGAAGTGACCCTATATGGTCTAAAAAGGGGAGGCATGAATAATCCACCCCTTGTTTAGCATATCATCAAGAAATGACCATAAAAACGGGCAGCCAGCAGCTCTCAAGGCTGCTCTACGGAGTCGTCCTTTTCTTTCTTTCTTTCTTCTTTGTTTCTTTCTTTCTTTCTTTCTTCTTTCTTTTTCTTTCTTTCTTTCCTTCTCTCTCTCTCTTTCTTTCTTTTCCTCTCCTTCCTCCCTCCCTTCCTTCCTTCCTTCCTTCCCGTCTTCCTTTCCTTTCTCTTTCTCTTTCCTTTTCTTTTTCTTTCTTACACAGAGTTTCACTCTTGTTGCCCAGGCTGGAGTGCAGTGGCACAAACTTGGCTCACTGCAACCTCCTCCAGTTTCAAGCAATTCTCCTGTCTCAGTCTCCAGAGTAACTGGGACTACAGGTGCAAGCCACCATGCCCAGCTAATTCTTTTGTATTTTTAGTAGACACAAGATTTCACCGTGTTGGCCAGGCTGGTTTCAAACTCCTGACCTCAGGTGATCCACCCACCTCTGCCTCCCAAAGTGCTGGGATTACAGGTGTGAGCTACTGCACCCGCTGTCTTTTTTTTTTTTTTTATTTGACCAGAGTCTCATTCTGTTGCCAAGCTGGAGTGCAGTGGCACAATATCAGCTCACTGCAACCACTGCCTCTTGAGTTCAAGTGATTCTTCTGCCTCAGCCTCCTGAGTGGCCAGGATTATGGGCATGCATCACCATACCTGGCTAATTTTTGTATTTTTTTTAGTAGAGACAGTGTTTCACTATGTTGGTCAGGCTGGTGTTGAACTCCTGACCTCGTAATCTGCCCACCTTGGCCTCCCAAAGAGCTAGGATTACAGGCGTGAGCCACTGCGCCTGGCTATTTTTTAATTTTCTTAATAAACTTGCTTTCATTTTACAGACTTGCCCTGAACTCTTTCTCATGTGAGATCCAAGAACCCTCTGTTGGGATCTGGATTGGGGCCCCTTTCCTGTAATAGGATGGTGAGGCTGGGCTGAGAAGGCAGCACCACAGGGAGCTGGCCTGCCTGAGAATCAGGCCAAAAGAAGGAAAACAAAGTCCAGGGTTGCAGAGGCAGGGAGTCTTGACAATGTTGTTTCTGTGCCTGGATACAGCTATGCCTGAAGCCACCTCTCACCTATGGGTGTTAACAAGTTGTGTTGGGATTTCTGTCACTTGTCACTAGAGGTCATGACAGAGGCATGTGCCTCGGGACCCAAGCCTTGGCCTTTGTGTGCCTTGATTCCACGTTCTTCAAGTGGCAGTTCGGGAAGTTTGGTCTGCCAGACAGGTGGTCCCTCTGAATACTTGGTTTGCACAGAGACAAGCAGATCAGAAGCTGGGGGAGGTGAGAGTTTTTTGAGTCAGGAGGATGCACCTTTGCTGATTCCCAGGCCTGGTTACTTGCCCATGGTGCCCTGGATGGTGAGTGGTGGAGCTGAGACTGAGTTAGGCTGTGGGACTTGGGAGCCTGGTGAAGGCTGGAGGGAACATCCTTGATAGACCAGGATGACAGAGCTGTTTCTGTTTCCTTTATTATTATTATTGTTGTTGTTTTTATTGATTTATTTAAAAGACGGGGTCTCACTGAGTTGCCCAGCCTGGAGTATAGTAACACAATGACAGCTCACAGCAGTCTTCAACTCTTAGGCTCAGGTGATCCTCCTGTCTCAGCCTCCAAGTAGCTGGGGCCACAGCTGCATACTGTTAGAGACAGAATGCTTGTTCTTAGGTACCACAAGGAAAAATTAGCATTAAGACAAAAAGTTTTCTCAGCAAGGCAATTTTACTTTCTGCAGAAAGGGTACTACTTGTCAGCCATCTTGCCACGAGAGTACAGTGAGCAAAGGAAAGGCAGGCATATTTATTCCTTATGTACTGGGTCTTTACTGCTGTGTCCAGTCTCCGTTGGTGTGAGCCAGACCTCACAATCTAAACTGAACTTGATTGGTTAACAACTTAAAACTTTTCTAAATAGGTAAAGGCAATGGAGAACAAAGGAAAAGAGGAAGTCCAAATAAGGAAGGGAGAGGAAGTTGCTTGCAAAATTACTTAGAAAAGTAATAACATAAATATCTTGGTTAAAGTACAAGGACGTAGAATGCACTTATTCCTTTCTATCTAACAGCTACATAGGACGGGGCTTAACACAGAGTTACTAGCAAAAAGCAAGAAGGTTTTGAAGAAAGGTAGTCTTCATAATAATAAAAGAAACTATTAATTCTAACATTTATTATTATGATTCTTTAACAAGAAGGGAAATTTTGAAGAGGAATTTTTTACTTTCTACACATACCCCTATGTTTGGCTAGTTTTTAAATTTTTTATAGACATAATCCCACTTTGTGGCCCAGGCTGGTCTCAGATTCCTGGGCTCAAGCAATCCTACCACCTCAGCCTCTCAAAGCCCTGGGATTACAAGCATGAGCCATTGGCCCCGCTGTTCCTGTTTCTAAAATGGCCATAGAGCTGAAAGAATCTTCTCTTTGATGACAGAGTGGAGTGCTGCCCCTTGGAGGTCTCCGTGGCCCTGCTCTTGCTGAGATGGGCTCGTCTCCTCCCCAGGCACCCAGAAGGGGCACTACAGGGCACTCAAGGCTTTGTGCTTCAAGGACAAAGCTGGAATGAAGCCCTAGCAACCCAGTGCCTCGTCAGCCCCACTGCCATTCCTCGCCCTCCCCAGCCACTTTGCACATTCAAAAGCTATTTCAGAAGTAGCAGCACATCTGATTCTCTTTAATGCACTTCCAGGCAGCACAGATGTGCATCAATGAATGAATGTTTCCTGAACCAAAGTGCTTCCGTGGGCCTCATGGTCCCCTCCCTCAGCACCCACTCCCAGGCCAAGAGCGGTCCTATGAATCATGCATTTGTTCCTGTGATTGCTGTTCACACAGGTGGCAGCTCTTGGCAAAGGGAGGGGTATAAAGTGAATGTTTATACGCTGCAGGAGACGAAGGGTCAGGGACTCTGGCTGGGATGGTAGCAGGGAACGGGGAGAAGCAGACCGACCTTGTCAGGGGGCGGTGGATGTAGGCTCCTGGAGGGGAAACTTGCAGAGTCCAGAGCCCTAACACCAGTTCCCATGGCAACGGCGCCCTGGCTACAGCACCTCCTGCACATGTCCGAATGTAACAGGCTTTATCCTGGAGAATTTGGCACCTGAAGCAGTCCCATATGGAGCCCAGCTCACATGGGGATGGAGTGGGGAGGGAACCAACAGACACAAAACAAAGCACTGGGTGGGGGGCGGGGCATGTAGCAAAAATCTCCATGGCTGAAGAGACAACAAACCAGAGACCAGACTAATAAGAGATGCGTAGACCGCTATACAGCAACTCCCAAATCAAAATGATTGCACGAAGTTCGTTCAGATATCCAAAGGCATAAATTAAGCACCGAGACCGTCTGTCCCTAAAATGTGTCAGTCAGACAGACAGATGACTGAGGGAAGACAGCTGATGTTTCTTTCCTTCGTTTGCAAAAATACAGTACTCTGATTTTGAGGGGGAGGCACCAGAATTCGTGATCCAACTTTGAAAGCAATGTTCAAAGTTTAAAACAAAAATTTTAGAGCTTAAAAAATGTCCCCGGAAAGGAACATGAAGATGTGTGTTATGAAAAGATGAAAGTCTCTCCCTTCAATGAAATGAAGAAAAAACATGATTGCGGCTGCCACGTGGATCCTTCTGACAGCCGTGGTTAACTTGGGGAGGGCTGGAGGAGCGGTGGGTGTTTTTTCTGGTGGGAGAAGAGTTGGGATGAGAACTCCAGGGAAACCCACAGGAGTGGATCCAGGCTTTGGGGGCCTGAAGCTCAGATACTTTGAGGGGATTCCCTCTGAGGAAAAGAATATGTAAATACAATATAAGCTTAGGTACGAAAGTGAATGTTCATTTAAAATGAGAAAAGAAATCACTATGAAGTATAGGAACCCTGAATATTCAGGCCCCTTTCTTCTGCCACCCCTTTAGGTAATTTACCAGACATGTTTGCAGACCCCAACCTGGCTTCTCTCTCCACCTAGAACACCCTATGACTCCCAGCATCTCCCAACTCCTGCAGGGGCCCAAGCAAGCGAGGGGTCCTGACACTGGGATATCATTAGCTTTACCCAAAACCTGTCCCCAGGAATGAGGGTGCCTGGAAAAGCCATGTCTCTGCCCTGGGTGGGATTCCCTTTCAGTGGGATTCAGGGTGTGTGAGTGGGATGCTGGAAGATTTAGAAAAATCCAGAACGCCTGTGCTGTGGGATCTAGGGGCAGTCACTGGAAGGCAGCCTGGCCTGGGTTTGTAATTTCAGTTCATGGAAATCTGGCCAATTGAATCATACTCTGTTTGCAAAGAGCCCAGGCACAGGGAAGCAGGCTGGTGAGACAGCTGTGGGCAGACAGCCGTTCAGCTGGGGCTGGGCAAGAGGCATCTTGGCTAAGGCATCGTGTTTTTGCCAGGGCTGATCCTTGGTGTGGGAGAGAACGCCTCAGGCTACCCAAGGCCACAGCCCCCTCTTCACCTCCCTCTTCTTGTTCTGATTCTGGGTTAAGCAGGCAAAGCTGGGGGCATCGGTGTCTTTCTCTAGGAGGCCTGCCTATTGGATAAGAAATTAAAGTCAGTTTGCAAGAAGGACTGTCCATCTGAAGCAGCCAGACTATGTTCATCTGGCTCTCCTGGGAGCGTGCTAATGACTGTCTCTCAGGGCAAGTCACTAAATTGGCATTGTGGTTTTAATCATCCGCTTCTTTGAACCTGGTTCATGCCAGGTCACCTCCAAGAGAGAGGGAACCATTTCACTGTGCCCAGAAAATCAATGTCTGGTGCACAGCCAGCGCTCGATAAATATCACCGGAATGAATGGAAATTAGATTTCTGAGTTTGCTGGGGAGAGCTGGGCTCAGACAGTAGCGAGTTCCCAAGGAAATGGGCGCCTTGCTTGGGCTAGGCTGGGGGAGTGGCTAGCCTGTGCTTCTGATGGATCACAGTAGCAACAGAGGTGTGGGTGGGAATCACCTTCGCCCCCACTGACTGCTGTGGAATCCTGTTAATGCCATTGCCCACGTTCCCCAGAACTGCCCTCTTCTCTCCCTCCCTATGCCCTAGAACTCCGCTTCTTGCCTAGGTGGCCGTAGCAGCTTCCTTCACTCTGAAGCCCAGTTGGATTTCTTCTCTTTTCTCTCTCTCTCTCTTTTTTTTTTTTTTTTGTTTTTTTTGAGACAGAGTCTTGCTCTGTTGCCCAGGCTGGAGTGCCGTGGTGCAATCACAGCTCACTGCAGCCTCGACCTCTCCGGCTCAAGCAATCCTCATCCTCCTCAATAGCTGGGACTACAGGTGCACCACCATGCCTGGCTAATTTAAATTTTTCTTTTTGTAGAGATGGGGTCTCTCCCTGGTAGTCTAGTGGTTAGGATTTGGCCAAAAAGAAAAAAACAAGAAAAAAAACAAGAGATAGGGTCTCACTGTGTTGCCCAGGCTGTTCTTGAACTCTTGGGCTCAAGTGATACTCCTGTCTTGGCTTCTCAAAGTGCTGGGATTACAGGCATGAGCCACTGTGCCTGGCCCGGGTGGGTTTTTATAAAGTTCAAACCAACCACCTTCCCTCCTGGCTCGAAGACTCCTCTGCCTTCGCATTAACCAAAGACAAACCTCGAACTCCTGAACATGGCACTGAGCTCCCCTCCTCCCTACCTCATCTGCTCTCACTCCTACCTCCTACTTTGCTACAGATTGTCTGCAGTCCCCACTCCCCTGACCCCACGCCCCAACCTGCATGCAGCTTCGACCTCTGTGACTTACTTGGTGAATTCATTTGCCAGGGCTCCCATAACAAGGTACCATGGGCTGGGTGGCTTCAACAACAGAAATTTATGCTGTCTCAGTTCAGAAGAACAAAAGTCCATGATCAAGGTGTCAGTAGGGTTGATTCCTTCTGTCGGCTGGGAGTAGCATATATTATATTATATTATTTTTTTGAGACAGAGTCTCACTCTGTTACCCAGGCTGGAGTGCAGTGACGTGATCTCAGCTCACTGCAACCTCCGCCTTCCGGGTTCAAGCGATTCTCCTGCCTCAGCCTCCCAAAGTGCTGGGATCACAGGCATGAGCCACTGTGCCCGACTTGCTGGGATCGTTTATACCAGGCTTCTCTCCTGGGCTTGTCCATGGCCATCTTCTCCCTGTATCTCTTCACAAAATGACGAAATGTTCTTCTTGCCTCCATACCTCTGTATCCAAACTTTCCCTTTCTGTAAGGACATCCATCATGTTGCATTAGGGCTCACCCTTACAACTTCATCTTGACTAATGACATCTGCAACAAACCTATTTCCAAGTAAGGTCACATTCTGGGGTAGGATTTTAACATATGACATTTTGCGGGGACACATTTTAGGGGAAAACCCCTGGCATATGCTGTTCTGACATCTGGCATGCTTTCTTTTTTTTTCTTTTTTTTTTTTTTGAGATGAAGTCTCGCTCTGTTGCCCAGGCTGGAGTGCAGGGGCACAATCTCAGCTCACTGCAACCTTCGCCTCCCAGGTTCAAGTGATTCTCCTGTCTCCTGCCTCAGCCTCCCAAGTAACTGGGATTGCAGACACCCACCACTGTGCCTGACTAATATTTGTATTTTTAGTAGAGACGGGGTTTCACCATGTTGGCCAGGCTGGTCTCGAACTCCTGACCTCAGGTGATCCACCCACCTCGGCCTCACTGCTGGGATTACAGGCTGAGCCACAACATCCAGCCCATGTTCTTCTTCTTGTCCCTCCCACAACTCCCTCCCACCGTCCCGATAACTCTTTGTTATTAGGAAGAGGCTGAATTCACCTTCTTCAGTGTTTCACTGTTGTCGCTGAATGGCCAACTGCTGTGGACATTAGACTGGGAACCCCTCGAGGGCAGGACCAGGCTAAGGACATTGAGAGGTGAGTTAGTTAAAGTAACATTAGCTGCTATAACAGATAAACCTCACAGGCTCTGTGGCCCAGTACGGTAGGAGTGTTTTTCCTTCTCAAATTGGAGGTGGGGTGCGGGGCTCCTGAGTCTCTGCCAATGTCACCAGCTTACTCCAAAGTCACCATGGGCATCACTACGCACCTGACAATGTGTCAGAGATGGGAGGATGGACAGGGAGATTTGCATGAACCAGGTCCTCTCATTCCACTGGTTGGAAATCAGTCATATGACCACGTCCCCGCCCATCTGTAGGGGAGGTTGGGAGATGTCCCTGGTTGGGCAGCAGTTCCCTGCAAAAGAGAAGCACACATCTTAAGGGGACAAGAGCCCATGGTACATGTATGTGCACTCGAAACCCCACCCTCTGAGCCTGATCTTGAGAAAGGGGCATCTGAAACATAGGGGCTTTCTTCTTTTGTATTCCAAAGCTGAACCCACTGGAGGGATTTTGAGCCCAACCCCTTCTATGAGTCTGTTCTCTTTTCTGGACTGCCTGTGGGACATCCCCTGTGATCCTATTTTGGGGAATTTGCTGGAGGGCTCATACGGTTTGGCTCTGTGTGGCCCACCTAAATCTCATTGAATTGTAATCCCCACGTGATGAGGGAGGGACCTGGTAGGAGGGACTGGATTATAGGGGAGGTTTCCTCCATGCTCTTCTCATGATACTGAGGGAATTCTCCTGAGATCTGATGGTTTAAAAGTAAAGTGGCAGTTTCCCCTGCGGGCTCTCTCTCTGCTGCCTTGTGAAGAAGGTACTTGCTTCTCTTTCACCTTCCACCATGATTGTAAGTTTCCTGAAGTCTCCCAGCCATGCAGAACCGTGAGTAAATTAAACCTCTTTCCTTTATAAATTACCCAGTCTCAGGCAGTTCTTTTTTTTTTTTTAAATAGACATAGTGTCACTCTGTCACCCAGGCCGGAGTGGAGTGGCACAGTCTTGGCTCACTGTAACCTCTGCTTCCCAGGTTCCAGTTTCTCCTGCCTCAGTCTCCCAAGTAGCTGAAATTACAGACATGTGTCACCACACCCAGATAATTTATATATTTTTAGTAGATCTGGAGTTTAACCATATTCGCCAGGCTGGTCTTGAACTCCTGACCTCAGGTGATCCGCCTGCCTCGGCCTCCCAAAGTGCTGGGATTACAGGTGTGAGCCACTGTGTCCAGCCTCAGGTAGTTCTTTTAGCAGTGTGAAAACAGACTAATATGAGGGCAGAGCTGGGTTCTTGGTCCACATTAACCGTGCATGGGACCTATGGGGTGGATATTCTGAGGGACTGGTTATTTCAAATTCAGGTCACACTCATGGGTTCATCCCTGGGGTGGCATTGGCCCAGCCTCCATGGATACTTTTGGACCCATCTCCCAAGATGCTGGGGTCTGGAGGTCAGCCGGGGGCCTCACCGGCTCTGTGTCAGCACTGCTTAGCTCATGCCCAGCTGGCCACAGTAGAGTCTAGAATGAGGTGGAGGGAGGAGAGGGAGTTAACCTGTCCCGCAGGCTTGGTGTGTGCCAGCTTTGTGTATATATGACCTCCTCAGATCCTCTCAGGAGACTAGAAAACAGGGTCTTCAAACAATGAGGTGATCTTTACATTCACAAAGGAGTGGAGAAGCCTTTTTTTTCCCCCAATTCCAAAACCAGTGCCTGTCCCTTTTCTCCTTCCCTCCTCCCTTTGTGCAAGAAATCTTCTGTTGAACCAAAGTACACAGAATACATCATCATTTTGCTCAGACGTTTTTTTTTTTTTTTTTTAAGATGGGGTTTCACCAGTTTGGTCAGGCTAGTCTTGAACTCCCGACCTCAGGTGATCCGCCCGCCTTGGCCTCCAAAGTGCTTGGATTACAGACGTGAGCCACCGTGCCCGGCCAAAATCTTGGCGTGCTCAGACGTTTTTCAACACCCATGCCCCTTCCCGCTGTTTCTTTTAGTTTGCAGACTGTATGAGTCAGATTTGCAGCAATAACAAACATCACACACATTTCAGTGGCTTGCCACAACAAACAGTTATTTTCCCTCATGGTGTGAGCCTGTGGCTGTGGGCCAGCTCCATGTGTCTGATTCTGGGACCCAGGCAGAAGGAGCTGCTTCTTCGTGGATGTCTCTCATTCTCAAAGCAGAGGGCAGAAGCTGGTGGATGAAACTTTCCACTTGGACCTGGTATGCATCATGTCTGCTAATAGAAAATAACATAGTGGATACCCACCTGCCCACTCCTGGTTCTGCTCTTAAAAAAAGAAAGCAGCCCTGGTCCCTGTGGATGTGAACACATCTACGGAATACATTCCCTGCACCTTGCTTCTGGGGACTGCAGGGTTAAAACATAAACCTAGGGCCGGGCGCGGTGGCTCATGCCTGTAATCCCAACACTTCAGGAGGCCGAGGCAGGTGGATCACGAGGTCAGTAGATCAAGACCATCCTGGCCAACATGGTGAAACCCTGTCTCTACTAAAATACAAAAAATTAGCTGGATGTGGTGGCGTGTGTCTGTAGTACCAGCTATTTGGAAGGCTGAGGCAGGAGAATCACTTGAACCTGGGAGGCAGAGGTTGCAGTGAACTGAGATCATGCCACTACACTCCAGTCTGGTGACAGAGCAAGACTCCGTCTCAAAACAAAAAGAAAAAACATAAATCTAGGTTTGTGACGTAGATCCTTAAAGGATTTTGCAAACTTCAGGTTTCAAACAAACAAAAAAAGGCATAACCGACTTGGAAAGAAAAGTTCTGCGACCTTGCTGGAAATGGACCCCACCACGACACCCTATAAGAGTTTCTCTTTTTTTCTTTTCCTTTTTTTTGAGATGGAGTCTTGCTCTGTCACCCAGGCTGGAGTGCAGTGGTGCGATCTCAATCACTGCAACCTCTGCCTCCTGGGTTCAAGTGACTTCTCCTGCCTCGGCCTCCAGAGTAGCTGGAATTACAAGCGCACGCCACCACGCCCGGGTAATTTTTGCATTTTTAGTAGAGATGGGGTTTACCCTATGGGCCAGGCTGGTCTCAAACTCTTGACCTCAGGTGATCTGCCCACTTCAGCCTCCCAAAATGCTGGGATTACAGGCATGAGCCACTGTGCCTGGCCTATAAGGGTTTCTTTTACTTCCCTCCACATTAGATCCAGGGTACTGAGGCAGGGGCCCTGACTACCTCCTCTAGCTCCTTCAGCGCCAGTGCCCACGGCTGCTTGCTTCCAGGGTTGAGCGAGGGTAAGGGGAGACAGGGAAGACGATAGCTTCTGTGACTACCGAAGTATGAACCCAGTGGCCAAAGCAGTTTTGGGAAGGAGTTTCGCCTCCTAAGAGGGAGTGCAGATCTCTCGTTGGAAAGACTCCAGGGTGCTAATGATGGAGCCAGGAATTTCCTAATACTTTGGGGGTGTCTCTCCTCCTCCTCTTAGAGTCTCCCTATTTTGCGAGGCGGGGCCTCCCTCAAGCCTGTGGTGCTCACGTAGTTTTAACCTTAGAGAGGAGAAAGCTGTCTTCACTGCTCCGACGCCCCAACCTGGCCTCCTCTTCTCCACGCACGTCACCTGCAGGGCCACGCGGCCGGGAATCCCCATTCCTTGCACCTGCAGTGCGGGAGAGCCGGAAAGGTCACGCCCCCTCTCAATCCCAGGCCCCGCCCCAGCCCCACCCCTGTCCTGTTATTTCCCAGGCCTCGCTCCCCTCTCCGGCCTTTTGCGTCCTGTCCCCGCCCGTGGACCACGACCCACCACTTCCCCAACTGCGGACCACGCCCCATCCAGTGGCCCCGCCCTGACCCCGCCCACCTCGGGCCCCCCCTCGCCAAGGCCCCGCCCCATGCTTCCTGCCTCTGCAGGTCGAGGTACGTGTAGCCAAGTGTGGGGTCGCCGCCCCTCTCCAGGACCCTCGCGTCCACCTTTGCCTTGTCCTTTTATTTGGGTCGTCGTCTTCCCTCTGCATTTGTTTGTTTCCAGAATTAATGAGACTAAAATTATTTTTTGAGATTTTTTTGGGGGGATTTAGAGACTTCCCTTTAGGAAGTAGGAGGTGTCTTGCGGGAAGGCTGGCGCTCCTCGATTTGCTAAGTGATTTCTTCAGGGTTGCCAGGCTGAGCCGGCTCAGGGGAGGAGCGCTTCTGCAGGGATTGCAGTCGGCAAACATTCACTGTTTATCTGCAAGCCTCAGGGCCTGCGGGAGGAGGGTGAGCGTCTTTCTAAAGCAAAGAAGGAATAATAACGACAATAACAGCTCGCTTCGGGCTTATTTATTTATTTATTTATTATTGGAGTGCAGTGGCGTGATTTCAGTTCACTGCAACCTCCACCTCCCGGGTTCAAGCAATACTCCTTCCTCAGCCTCCCGTGTAGCTGTAATTACAGGGATGTGCCATCACACCCGGCTAATTTTTGTATTATTAGTACAGACGGGATTTCACCGTGTTAGTCAGACTGATCTCGATCTGACCTGAAGTGATCGGCCCTCCTCGACCTCCCAAACTGCTAAGATTCCAAACGTGAACCACCAAGGCCTCGGGCTAATTTACAAAGCATGTGCACCACGAGGGTTTGATTGGATGTTTTTTTTTTTTAAGTATTTTTTCTGTCCCCATTTTAAAGACTGAGAAACTGAGGCCCAGGGAGTCGAACTGGAGCCAGATCTGCCTCATTTCAGATCTGTCTTGTCAGATAGTTAAACATATTTAAAATTAGCCAGTACAGAGAAAATAAATGTTGAGTAAATAATGTTAATATCCTATTATGTTCCATTGAGGGGCTTTTTAAAATTTGATTTTATTTTTGTAACAGAAGCTGTTATTTCCACGTCTTCTTAAAGGGACTTTACTATTGCATCTGTTGTAAAGCACAATTTAAAGAGAAAGACCAGGTGCTGTAGGTCATGGTTGTTATCCCAGCACTTTGGGAGGCCAAGGCAGGAGGGTTAAATCCAGGAGTTTGAGACCACCTTGGGCAACATAGTGGGGCCCCGTCTCTACAAAAATAAAAAATTACCTGGGTGTGGTGGCACGTGTCTGTAATCCCAGCCAGCTGAGAGACTGAGGCAGGAGAATCACTTAACCCAGGAGGCAGAGGTTGCAGTGAGCTGAGATGGTGCCACTGCACTCCAGCCTTGATAACAGAGCAAGACCCTGTCTGTAAAAAGAGAACAAATCAGATTTGAATTATTATATAATGAAGTTACCACAAGGCACAGACTTGTACCCTGACTTGTTGATTGTCTAGATGCATCCTACCTGGTCCTTCGGCTGAAAAGGGGCAAGATGGCTGGCCCCAGCAGGGAGTTGGGGCTGGGCTGGAACCCTAAGAAGGGTGGAGACACAGAGGGCAGGGTGGCTGAGACCCTCGCTGCTGTCTCAGTGGTTAAGCATGCAGGTGTTGGGGATCTGGGTCAGGCTCGCCAGATCCCCACCTGCTGCGAGTAGCCTCCTGTTAACCCCAGCGCCCTGGCTTGACCAGCCAAGGGCGGACTGCCTCAGTCTCCAGGTTTCTTCTGCATGAAAAGCTGTGCTCAATAATCCTATCAAAGCTGTCAGCCGAACAAGCCCAGAGAGCAGCTGTCTCAAGGAAACAGTAAACCAGATGAAGGATGCCTTTCTCAGATTCGGTTGACATGCTTTATGTGTGATCACTCTTACAACAACAGAAGGTATATAAAAAGGCTCAGTTTCAGTTTCTTGGAAATAATAAAATAACTTGGAGGGACTCATATGCCAAGGAGCCTGAAGATGAAGGCCTGGCCATAAAAGTGGGCTTCCTTCATATTTCGTAAAGCTGCGGTTCTGCTGTCTGGCAGGTGAGGAATGAAAAGTGCGATTTTTTTTTAAGAACCTTTTATGTTGCATCCAGAAGTACCCAGTTTATTGTATAAACAGCAGTCAGGCTTGAATGAAGGCAACAGGCAGGATCGTTTTCTTCCTTCGACATCCTTTTGGGAGATAACAGTTTTCGGGGTAATTGAGTATAACATCAAATAATTATCAGCTATTGCTATATAGAAAGAAAATCCCTCTTTCATTTCTGTAGTGTGTGCCATGCATTGGGCTACTTGGGGTTGAGGGATTATTGTCTCCGTGTTACAAATGGGGAAACCGAGGCTTGTAGTGACAGTGTGACTTGTGCAAGGCCTCAAAACAGAAAAGAAACAGGGCCAGGTGAGGCAGCTCACACCTGTAATTCTAGCACTTTGGGAGGCCGAGGCAGGGAGATTGCTTGAGCTCAGGAGTTCAAGACCAGCCTGGGCAACACAGCAAGACCTCCGTCTCTACAAAAAATACAAACAATTAGCCGAACATGGTGGCATGCACCTGTAGTCCCAGCTACTTGGGAGGTTAAGGTGGGAGGATCACTTGAACCCGAGAGGTTGAGGCTGCAGTGAGCTGTGATTGTGCCACTGCACTCCAGCCTGGGTGATGGAGTGAGACCCTGTCTCTTAAAAAAAAAGAAAGAAAGAAAGAAAAAAAGAAACAGACTGGAAATCAACTGAAGGACCAGGTAGAAAGTCTGCACACGAGACAAGTCAGGGCACATATCTGTGCCCTGTGGGAAATTCATTATCTAGTTTAAAAGGGATTCATTCTCTTTAAATTGTGCTTCGAACATATGGAATAGTGAAGTCCCTTTAAGAAGACTTGGAAGGAAAAGCTTCTATCACAAAAATAAAATCAAAATTAAAAAAAAAAAACCCTCATTAGAACATAATAGCATATATTCATTAAAATTATTTACTCAACATTAATTTTCTTGCTAATTTTAAATATTTTAAAATATTTGATAAGACAGATCTGGAATTATTCATTTAGTTTATTACGGTAACATCTCAGTGTTTAATGTATTTTCAACACATTTCTAAAGCGATGTCTCACTTCGGTGTCTTTTTTTCTTTTCCTTTTCTTTTCTTTTCTATCTAAAATTAGAAGTTGAGTTAAAAGACGTGGAAATTCAGGGCCAGTGGGGAGGTGAAGCTCTCCTTCTGAAAATGTTTTATTCTAGTTCCTTGAGTTGACTTTTTTTTTTTTTCAATTTGATTCAGGTATAATTGTAGTATGTTACATTGCACATATTTAAAATATACAATTTGAGCCAGGCGTGGTGGCTCACACCTGCAATCCCAGCACTCTGGGAGGCCAAGGTGGGCAGATCACCCTGAGGTCAGGAATTCTAGACCAGCCTGGCCAACATGGTGAAACCCTGTCTCTACTAAAAATACAAAAAAATTAGCCAGATCTCACCATTGCACTCCAGCCTGGGCCACAAGAGGGCAAACTCCACTAAAAAAAAAAAAAAAAAAAAAGGATACAATTTGATCAGTTTTAACATACTTAGTGACTCAGATAGCGAGTCATGTGTTACTTAATGACAAGGATACTTTCTGAGAAGTGTATCGTTACGCAGTTTCATGGTGTGTGAGATGTAGAGTGTCTTGCTACAAACCTGGGTGGTGTGGTCTATTACACACCTAGGCTGGATGCCGCAGTGGGTGTGACTGTACTGAATGCTGCAGGCAATTGCGGCACAATGGTGAGTATTTGTGTATCTAAATATATCGGCCGGGTGCAGTGGCTCACGCCTGTAATCTCAGCCCTTTGGGAGGCCAAGGCGGGCTGATCACTTGAAGTCAGGTGTTTGAGACCAGCCCGGCCAACATGGTGAAACACCAACTCTACTAAAAACATACAAAATTAGCCAGGCGTGATGGTTCATGCCTGGAGTCACAGCTACTTGGGAGGCTGAGGCAGGACAAGCCCTTGAACCTGGGAGGCAGAGGCTGCAGGGAGCTGAGATTGCACCACTGCACTCCCGTCTGGGAGACAGAGCTAGACTGTCTTTAAAAAAAAAAAATATGCCGAGCGTGGTGGCTCACACCTATAATCCCAGCACTTTGGGAGGCCTAGGCAGGTGGATCACCTGAGGTCAGGAGTTCAAGACCAGCCTTGGCAACATGCAAAAACTCATTTCTACAAAAAATACAAAAAATTAGCTGAACATGGTGGTGTGTGCTTATAGTCCCAGCTACCTGGGAGGTTGAGGTGGGAGGATTGCTTGAGCTGGAGAGGTTGAAGCTGTGGTGAGCAGAGATCATACCACTACACTCCAACCTGGGCAACAGAGTGAGACCTTGTCAAAGGAAAGAAAGAAAGAGAGAGAGAGAGAATGAAAAAAGGAAAGAAAGAGAAAGAGAAGGAAGGAGAAAGAAATAAGGAAAGTAAGAAAAGAAAGGAAGGGAAGGAAGGAGGAAGGAAGGAAGGGAAGGAGAGAAGAAGGGAGGGAAGGAGGAAGGAAGGGAAGGAGAGAGGAAGGGAGGGAGGGAGGGAGGAAGGGAAGGAGAGAGGAAGGGAGGGAGGGAGGGAGGCATTTATTTGCAAGGTGCCAAGCAAGAAGGACCAGGTAGCAAAATGCTCAAATCCTGGCCTCACTGATGGGTTGCAGGCAAAAATTTTAAAAGGCAGAAGTAAATTTCAGAAAAGCAGAAGCTACAGGCCAAATTGTGAACCAATATATGAAGTTACACATTGGTTTAGGCCTAAAAGGTGCGGTATCTTGAAGCGAGGGCTTACTACTTATGGCCACTCTAGTGGTCATGGGTAGACTCAAAGATTTTCTGATTTGAATTTGGTTAAGGAAGAGAAGCTTTGTTTAAAACTTTGGGGTCAGCAGAGAAAAATGTTAACTGTCTCAGGGGTGTGATTCCCTCTACTCCCCTCAGAAAGGAATTTAGACCAAAGAACGGTGGTCAGAATGCCATCTTCAGTTCCCCCTTACCTCAGGTCTTCAGTGGAGGTTCCAGTTTCTGAAACACAACTCAGGGACATATGGTAAGATGTTCTCTTTAGTTTCTACAGGGAAAGCAAACATCTCTGGAACTTTCACTTTCTTGGCGTATTGTTTTAGGTTTCTATTACCTTGTTGTTTTTTTCTTTCAAAGATAGAGTTTTGCTCTTGTTGCCCAGGCTGGAGTGCAATGGCGCAATATTGGCTCACTGCAACCTCCGCCTCTGGATTTAAGAAATTCTCCTGCCTCAGCCTCCCAAATAGCTGGGATGACAGGCATGCGCCACCATACCTGGATAATTTTGTATTTTTAGTAGGGATGCGGTTTCACCATGTTGGCCAGGCTGGTCTCGAACTCCTGACCTCAGGTGATCCACCTGCCTTGGCATCCCATAATGCTGAGATTGATGACAGGCGTGAGCCACCATGCCCGGCCCTACTCTTACCTTTTGTTTTAACAATTGACTTATTTACATCTCGGGCTAGCTAGATGCCTGGAATTTCTCTTGAAAGAACCAGAATTTTCCTTAATTTCCATGCTGTGGGGTCCACAGGCCCCTAAAAAAGAGGTCCCCGATACCTGTCACTTCTCAGCTGGTGGACCTGTGGGAATTAGAGATGTTGGCCCATCCTCCACTGTCCCCAGGCAGGTGATGACCTTGGTGGCCAGGATGGACTCTTAGGATCGGGGGTATTTTTGGAGCATTCTTGACCCCGGGAAAGCTGCAGGATGACACCTTCAATTTTCTCTGCAGTGCCGCGGAACCGGCAATTGCATTTAGTTCTTGTTTGTCCTCTCTGCGCACTAAGTGATTGGTGACACATTGGGTCCCTGATTGTTTCCGAAGGGCTCTTTTACGAGATCTCCAATAAAGTTCTAAGCGGATCATGCCTGTTTGGGGAAAGATAACACCAGTGTGAGGCTCAGGAGTTTCTCAGAAGAAATTCCAGCTGGATGAGCATTTAAGGAAGGAGATGAAGTCAGCGTTTGGAGACAATGAATCAGATGGCTGGATATGTCACAGTAATAATGAATAATAAATGAGCAGGAAGAGGCTGTAATTCAGAGTGGGAAAGGAGACGAGGAACTTTATGGCCTTGTAGTGCCTGGGGAAAGAGCGTCTCAGACTTGCCTTGGTCTTGTGAAAAGAAACCTTCTGGAAGGCACCTCTTCCAATAAAAAATGCCTATTTTTGGGAAGAGGGTCCATGTTTCTGAGAGACAAAGGATTTATGGCTGTAACAGAAACTCCATGCAACCCCACCCGCCTCCATCCCTCCCCTTGCACCCGGCAAGATCTTCCCAGCCAGAATTAGGGCAGTTTTGGGGACAGGCCATTGCCCTACCCTCTCAAAGGGAGGTAGGAGGCGGGACTTGACTCCAGAGATGGGGCTTAGACACCCAACCAAACTGAGGACTAGTTAAAACAGGGATGGGGGCCGGACCCTTGGCTCACACCTGTAATCCCAGCACTTTGGGAGGCTGAGGCAGGTGGATCACCAGAGGTCAGGAGTTCGAGACCAGCCTGGCCACTGGTGAAAGCCCGTCTCTACTTAAAATACAAAAATTAGCCGGGCATGGTGGTGCATGCCTGTAATCCCAGCTACGTGGGAGGGTGAGGTGGAAGAATCGCTTGAACCCGCGAGGCAGACGTTGCAGTGAGCCGAGATCACACCACTGCACTCCAGCCTGGGTGACAGAGTGAGAGTCTGTCTCAAAAACAAACAAAAAATAATAACAACAAAACAACAAAAACAAAAAACCCGAAAAACAGGGTAGAAGCAGCTTTCCATAAGACACACCCACTAGTGTGGGTGGCTGGGTGTGGTGGCTCACATCTGTAGTCCCAGCTACTCAGGGGACTGAGGTGGGAGGACTGCTTGAACCTGGGAGGCAGAGGTTGCAGTGAGCTAAGATCATACATACCACTGCACTCTGGCCTGGGTGACAGAGTGAGACCCTGTCTCAGAAACAAAAGAAAACAAAACAAAACAAAAAAAGTGAAATATTTTCATAAACCACTTCCTTAATCTACATGTAATTAAATGTAGGTATGAATGCAACTGCAAAACTGCCCTGAGCTGCTGCTCTCTGCTTATGGGGCAGCCCACAGGAGCCATCACGCAGCTGTAACCCTGCAGCCTCAATAAAGCTGTTTTGGCCAGGTGAGGTAGCCACGCCTATAATCCCAGCACTTTGGGAGGCTGAGGTGGGTAGATCACTCAAGGTCAGGAGTTCGAGACCAGCCTGGCTAACATGGTGAAACCTCGTTGCTACCAAAAAATACAAAAGTTAGCCAGGCATGGTGGTGCATGCCTGTAATCTCAGCTACTTGGCAGGCTGAGGCAGAAGAACTGCTTGAACCCAGGAGGCAGAAGTTGCAGTGAGCTGAGATCATACCACTGCACTCCAGCCTGGGTGACAGAGTGAGACCCTGTCTCAAAAAAAATTTTTTTTCATAAACCACTCCCTGAATCTACATGCAATTAGAAGTAGTTATGAATGTGACTGCAAAACTGCCCTGAGCTGCTGCTCTCTGCCTACGGGACAGCCCTGCTCACAGGAGCAGTCATGGAGCTGTAACCCTGCAGCCTCAATAAAGCTGTTTTCTTCTACTCTACCACTGGCTTGCCCTTGAATTCTCCTTTTTTTTTTTTTTTTTAAGTATAATTTCCATTTTATTTTTCTCTAGAGTATAGTCTGTAGCCTTTGATGACCCTGCTCCTTACACGGGCTTTGGTGGGGGTCGGGGGCAGCAGTCACAGGTCTAAATTGAGGTGGGGGTGTTCAGTCCTTGTGGGCTTCACGAGATTGATTCCTGATGACTTTGCTGTGAATTGCACAACTTACACCATCATGTAGCTTCTAGCTTCAGATACAGCTTGGGAAGCACATAGGCATCAAAGATGCTTGCTTCAGAAATGTCCCTGACGGCTGCTGTGGCCTCCACTGTGTTTCGAATTATGAATTATTTTTTTCTTTTTGATATGGAGTCTTGCTCTGTCACTCAGGCTGGAGTGCAATGGTGTGATCTCACCTTATTGCAACCTCCATCACCTAGGTTCAAGCGATTCTCCTGCCTCAGCCTCCCAAGTAGCTGGGACTGCAGGTGGCTGCCACCACTCCCAGCGAATTTTTGTAGTTTTTTTTTTTAATTATTGTTTTTCTCTACTTCTTAGAAAAACTACACTCAAAGCCAGACTGAAGTTTTTGTAGTTTTTAGTAGAGCTGGGGTTTCACCATGTTGGTCAGGCTGGTCTCGAACTCCTGACCTCAAGTGATCCACCCGCCTCAGCCTCCCAAAGTGCTGGGATTATGGGCATGAGCCACCATGCCCAGCCTGAATAATGAATTTCTTAATGACCTTGTCCTTGGGCATGTGTCGGGCACAGTTCTTGCAGTGAATAGACCACACATGGTCACAGCCCTTTTGGGCACGTGTTCCTTTTCTTTGTCATCTTGGAGGCCCAGACTGGAGAGAGTTGTGCTTGAATTTTTTCCAGCATGAAGCCAAGAACCCTCACAGGCTAAGTCCCAACTTGCAGCCTGCCTACCCTGCATCCATAGGGTATCCTTTCAAACCTCTTCCCTGCAGATAGGGATCAGGCCCTGTGATTCACAGGTGTGATGGACCATTGCAAGGGAGAGAAGGATTCTTAGCTGGAAAATGGGATTTTATGAGTTTCACAAGCGTAGGGAGCTTGCTGCTTTTATTAGGGGCCAAGGATTGTCTCCTCAACATCCATTTAGAGCACTCCCTGGAAAAGACAAGGGTCAGAAATAAATGGGCCTGAGGTCTGTGGATAGATGCTGACCTTTAGTCACTTATTCACGGTCTCCCGGAAAGCAGTGAGCAGCACAGTCTGTGTGAGAAGATGCCAAGGGACCGTCTGCAACCTCGCCCGTCTCCTGGACCATTCCTGCCTACAAAACAGTGTCTCTCACTTTATTATTTTATTTTATTTATTTTGAGACAGGGCCTCACTCTGTCACTCAGGCTGGAGTACAGTGGCGCAATCTGAGCTCACTGCAGCCTCAACCTCCTGGGCTCAAGCGATCCTCCGGCCTCAGCCTCCTGAGTAGTTGGTATTATAGATGCACACTACCATGTCTGCCTGATTTCTTTATTTTTTTTGTAGAGAGGGGGTTTTGCCATGGTGCCTAGGCTGGTCTCGAGCTACAGAGCTCAAGGGATCCTCCTGTCTTGGCCTCTCAAAGTTCTGGGATCACAGGTGTGTGCCTAACCCCATTTTTGCTTCTTAATTATTTTTATTTCTGGTTTTTTTTTTTTTTTTTTTGAGACGGACTGTTGCCCTGTCACCAGGCTGGAGTGCAGTGGCACAATCTCGGCTCACTGTAACCTCTGCCTCCCAGGTTCAAGCAACTCTTCTGCCTCAGCCTCCCGAGTAGCTGGGACTACAGGCATGTGCCACTATGCCCAGCTAATTTTTTGTATTTTTAGTAGAGATGGGGTTTCACTGTGTTAGCCAGGATGGTCTCGATCTCCTGACCCATCATCTGCCTGCCTCGGCCTCCCAAAGTGCTGGGATTACAGGCATGAGCCACTGTGCCTAGCTCTTATTTTTATTTCTTTAGAGATGGGGTCTCCCTCTCTCACCTAGGCTTCTGTGCGGTGGTGTGACTATAGCTCCCTGCAGCCTCAAACTCCAGGCCTCAAGTGTCCTCCCACGTCAGCCTCCTGAGTAGCTGGGACTACAGGCACGTGCCACCAAGTCTGACTAATTTTTGAAATTTTCTGTAGAGATAGGGAGTCTCACTATTTTGCCCACGTTGGTCTGGAACTCCTGGCCTAAAGCGATCCTCCCATCTGGCCTCCTGAAGTGCTAGGATTCCAGGCATAAGCCACTGCGCCTGGCTCCATTTGAAATAACCCTGTCTTGACCTCCCACCTGGGCCCCATTTCTGGACTCTGTTGGAGCAGAGAGTTTCTCAACCAGCAGTCTGCACTTGCTGAACCCGTTCCTTCCCACGTGTGTTTGCTCCCCCACGCCCTGTCTCTGCTGAAACTGCCCACAGCCAAGTCACCACCGAGCTCTGGGTGAGTATACCCAATCGGTATGTATTAGTCGGGGTTCTCTAGAGGAACAGAACTGATAGGATATGTAAGTTAATTCTCCTTTACTCACACAATCACAAGGCCCCACAATAGGCCATCTGCAAGCTGAGGAGCAAGGAAGTCAGTCAGACTCCCAAAACTGAAGAACTTGGAGTCTTTTTTTTTTTTTTTTTGATGGGGTTTCATTCTTTCCCCCAGGCTGGAGTGCAATGGTGCAATCTGGGCTCACCGCAACCCCTGCCCACTGGGTTCATGTGATTCTCTTGCCTGAACCTCCCAAGTAGCTGGGATTATAGGGCCCCGCCACCACTCCTGGCTAATTTTTGTATCTTTAGTAGAGACAGGGTTTTGCCACGTTGGCCAGGCTGGTCTCAAACTCCTGACCCTGGGTGATCTACTCGCCTTGACCTCCCAAGGTGTTGGGGTGACAGACGTGAGCCACCGTGCCTGGCCCCTACTTTTTTTCTTTCTTGACTTCTGTGACATGACCTTCCTCTAGCTTTGTGAGCTTATGTCTGGGTCTTAATTTACAAAGAGTGATGACACAGAGGAGTCAGTGCTGTTGAAGGAAAAGCTTAATGTTGGTCAGGCATGGTGGCACATGCCTGTAATTCCAGCACTTTGGAAGGCTGAGGTGAGAGGATCGCTCAGAGCCAGGAGTTCAAGGCCAGCCTGGGCAATGTAGGGAGACCCCACCTCTACAAGAAATTAAAACATTAGCCAGACGGGTTGGTGCACACCTGTTGCCCCAGTTATCGGGAGGCTGAGGTGGGAGGATTGCTTGAGCCCAGGAGGTTGAGGCTGCAGTGAGCTGTGATGGCGCCACTGCACTTCAGCTCTGGGTGAAAGAGGGAGACCCTGTCTCCAAAAAATAGGCAAGAGAAAGCTTCATGGTATTCACAGTTCCCCTGGAAGTGATAGGCATGACCCCTAGGCAGGCCTACATGGGGGAAGTGCCCACATCAGTCAGGAGGTAGAGGATTGTGGGGACAGCCCAGGCAAAGGCTTTCATTGTGTTTCCTATGGGGAAGGCAGTACAGGGGGTGGTAGAAACAGCTTAGGACCAGCTAGCTTGAATAAAGCCGGCAGGTTCTGGATTGTAGGAATTGTGGGAAGTAGAAAAGTTCCTTTTTAAAGTTTTCTTTCTTGTTAAAGAATAAGCATGCTAATAACTTTGTTAAGCCCTACGCTATGCATGTAGCTGTTAGACACACCATGCTTACAGGCACGCAGTACATTCTACATCCTTGTACTTTAACCAAGATAGCTGCGCTGGACGTGCTCACAGGCATGTCCCAGCTCTCCATTGCTTTTACCTGTTTGGAAAAGTTATCAGTTGTTAGCCAATTGGGTTTTAGTTTAGATTATGAGGTCTGGCTCCACCCAGCAAAGATCAGACACAGCAGTAAGGATGACCCCAAATGCATAAGGGATAAATTTGGATGTTTTCCTTTGTTCATTGTATTCTCTTGGCATTATAGCTATTCTCTTGGCATTATAGCTATACCCTTGCTGGAGTCCAGGAAGTAAAAATTGTGTTGCTGAAAGATTCTTTGCCTCAGTGCTAATTTTTCTTTGTAGCACCAAGCATCTATTTCCAACAGGAATGGTCCCTGGTTGCCTGGTACCTGGCTCTGGGTGATTTAGGGCCAGGAAAATACTGTCTTGGTATTTGACGATCACAGGAGGTGGTTGGGAGTATGGACTTTGGATTGGTTGGCGGGTTTGCACGTCAGAAAAATCAACACTTTATTCTCTTAGCCAGTCAACACTCAACACGGGTAGTGTCAGATCTCACAGGCTGAAGGCTCCGTCTCACAACTGTCCCCACCTCCCTACCGCTTCAGATGCCAATCCCAAACTCCAGACTCTTTTATTTGTGTTTCTGACTGGTCAGCTATAAATTGGGGTTCCCACGACCCCCTCCTGATGTTCCATCAATTTGCTAGAGTGGCTCACAGAACTCAGGGAAACCCTTTCCTTTCCTTTACCTATTTATTATAAAGGATATTGCCAAGGATACAACGAGCAGAAGAGACGCATAGGGTGAGGTTTGGAAGGGTCTCGGGTGCAGGAGCTCCTGTCCCCATGGAGTTGGGGTGTGTCACCCTCCAGCTACGTGGACGTGACTGTCAATTGGAAGCTCTCTAAACCCCGTAGTTCAGGGATTTTGATGGGGACTTCATCACATAGGCGTGATGGATTACTCCCCCGATCTCCAGCCCCTCTCCCCTTCTAAGCATCTCCTCATTACAACAAAAGACATTCCTGTCACCCAGGACTTTTTAAGGGTTTTAAGGGCTATGTGGCAGGAACTGAGGTCAAAGACTAAATATTAGAACCAAAATGTTCTTGGCATCCTCCTAGCTTAGGAAATTACAAGGGTTTTAGCAGCTCTGTGCTAGGAACTGTGGTAAGAAATCAAACATAGTGTCCAGGCACAGTGTCTCGTGCCTGTAATCCCACTGGTTTGCGAGGCTGAGGTGGGAGGATCACTTGAGACCGGGAGTTTGAGATCAGCCTGGGCAACATAGCAAGACCCTGTTGGTAAAAAGAAAAAAGAAAAGAAGCCAAACATGTATTTTTTATTACGTCATACTGTCACAGATCATAATATATTTTCACGTGTGGGTGAAACTAGATTGCAGGGGAGATATAAACAGCATCGGCTCTTAGTTCCACCCTAAGATGAATGAAGGCTAAATAGGCAAATACAGAGTCTAAGAACAAACAGAACATTTCCCTGCAACCCTTTGACATGTCTCTGCTTTTTTTTTTGGTTTTGTTTTGAGACAGGGCCTCGCTCTGTTGTCTGGCCTGGAGTGCAGTGGTGTGATCATTGCTCACTGCAGCCTCCACTTCCCAGGCTCCAGCAATTCTCCAGCCTTAGCCTCCCAAGCACACACCACCATGCACAGCTCTTTTTTTTTTTTTTCTTTTCTTGAGATGGAGTCTCGCTCTGTCACCCAGGCTGGAGTGCAGTGGTGTGATCTCTGCTCACTGCAACCTCCGCCTCCTGGGTTCAAGCAATTCTCCTGCCTCAGCCTCCCAAATAGCTTGGATTACAGGCATCTGCCATTATGTCTGGCTAATTTTTGTATTTTTGTAGAGACAGGGTTTCACTATGTTAGCCAGGCTGGTCCTGAACTCCTGTGATCTGCCCACATTGGCCTCCCAAAGTGCTAAGATTATAGGTGTGAGCCACCACGCCCAGCCATGCCCAACTAAAAAAAAATTTTTTTACGGAGGCAGGCAGATTACCTGAGGTCAGGAGTTCAAGACCAGCCTGACCAACATGGCAAAACCCCATCTCTACTAAAAAAATACAAAAATTAGCTGGGCGTGGTGGCGGGCACCTGTAATCCCAGCTACTCAGGAGACTAAGATAGGATAATTGCATGAACCAGGGAGGCAGAGGTTGTAGGGAGCCAGGACTGTGCCATTGCACTCCAGCCTGGGTGACAGAGTGAAACTCGGTCTAAAAAAAAACATTTTTTTTTTTTTTAGTAGAGACAAGGTCTTCCTGTGTTGCCCAGACTGGGGTGCAATGGCACAACTAGTGCTCACTGCAGCCTTGAACTCCTGAGCTCAAGCCATCCTCCCACCTTGGCCTCCAAAGTGCTGGGGTTATAGGTGTGAGCCATCATGCCTGGCCTGATGTCTCTTCTGCATCCCTCCCAAAGTCTCTAATTGTTGACTTGTCCTGCAGATGGGTCCTCTAGAGGTCCCTAACCCCTGGGCCATGGACTGGTACCAGTTTATGGCCTGTTAGGAACCAGGCTGCACAGCAGGAAGGGAACGATGGTGGGTGAGCGTTACTGCCTGAGCTCTGCCTCCCGGCAGGTCAGCACCAGCACAACATTCTCATAGGAGCATGAGCCGTATTGTGAGTTGCACATGGAAGGGATCTAGGTCACGTGCTTCTTATGAGAATCTAATGCCTGATAATCTGAGGTGGAACAGCTTCATCCTGAAACCATCACCCACCCCCGCCAAACTGGTCCATGGAAAAATTTGTCCAGGGACAAAACCAGTCCCTGGTACCAAGAAGGTTGGGGATCACTGCTCTAGTTACTCTTCTTGGGGAAGATCTCCTAGCACCCTAGATTTAAATACGATTCTATGCTGAGACTCCAGGACACTTGGTGTCCTCTGGGGATGCAGAGGAAAGGCCATCTGAGGATGCAGCTAGAAGGCGGCCGTCTGCAAGCCGGAGAGTGAGCCCTCACCAGGAACCAACCCTGACTGCACCTTGATCTGGACGTCCAGCCTGCAGAACTGTGAGAAAATAAATTGCTGCTGCTTAATCACCCAATTTATGCTATGGCAGCCCTAGCCAAGTCATATAGGAAGGAAGGTTGCCATTAAGGAGTGTGGTGTTAAGTCAGTTACCCCTGTGGGCAATGAAGGTTGGCCTACTGCAGAACTCTCTGGAACACGGCATGAATGCTTCATAGTTACCCACCCAAGGTACCCCAGCTCTCCATGTAATTACAATGCCCCTGTCCCAGCCCAGCCACCCGCAGGGACAGTCCATGGGGCTAGGGGCAGGAAACCTCTGGAAGGCGGGGGTCTTTGTCCTGATCCTGGGTCAGCCAGTCACATGCTGCAGTCTTGGCATGTCCTTTTCCTTGTGAGGCCTTAGTTTCCCCATTTCTTCTTTGTTCATTCTTGAGTTCCAGGCTGCTATGTCAATTAAGAACTCAAGGGCCAGGCATGGTGGCTTAGGCCTGTAATCCCAGCACTTTGGGAGGCTGAGGTGGGAGGATCACTTGAGCCCAGGAGTTTGAGACCAGCCTGGGCAACATAGCAACATACCATCTCTACAAAAAAATAAAAAATAAAAAAATTAGCCAGGCATAGTGGCATGCACCTGTAGTCCCAGCTACTCAGGAGGCAGAGTCCCATGGGAGGATCACTTGAGCCCAGGTGTTCAAGGCTGCTGTGAGCCATGAATGTGCCATTGCATTCCAGCCTGGGTGACAGAGCAAGACTCCATCTCTAAAATACGAATAACATGCTGTACAGGTTCACACCTGTAATCCCAGCACTTTGGGAGGCTGAGGCTGGCCGATCATGAGGTTGGGTTTGAGACCAGCTGACCAACATGGTGAAACCCTGTCTCTACTAAAAATACAAAAATTAGCCGGGCGTGGTGGCATGCATCTGTAATCCCAGCTTCTCAGGAGGCTGAGGCAGGAGAATCGGTTGAACCGAGGAGGCAGAGGTTGCAGTGAGCCGAGATCGTGTCATTGCACTTCAGCCTGGGCGACAGAGTGAGACTCCATCAAAAAAAATAATAAAATAATAAGGGCAATATTAATAATAATTCTCAGAAATGTAGGGAGCTTTGTTTAAATACAGCAGTTAGAACCCCAGGATAGTTTGTGTAGAGAAATGTCAAATGGGTAGAGCTATGGCACTAAACTGACCAGGTTTGAATCCTGGCTCTAGCACTTTTGAGTCGGGTTGTTTTGAACCTGGCAATTAGGATCTCTATGCCTCAGTCCCGTCATCAACAAGAAGGGCATGATTATGGCACCTCCCTCATGGAGCTGTCATGATGACCTGATGGGTTAATACATGTAGGGCTTGGAGCAGTGCCTGGCACTTGGCAAGCACTCAGTAAGTGCTAGTCATCAGCATTATCATTATAATACTTTAAAATAATTACTATTTTCCCTCCTGCTCCTTGTCCTGTGGTCTTTGTTTTTTTAAATGGCACCAACATCCAGTGGTGTTGCTGGGGTTGGCTGGTGAGAGCAGTTGTTAAACTTTCAGGAATTTTACCAGCTGGTATGTTGGAAACAGGTGCTTAGTGCCACAAGAAAATCAGCACTGAGACAAAGGATCTTTCAGCAATGTACTTCCTGAACTCCAGCAAGGGTAACCTTGCCAGCCATCTTGCCATGAGAGTACAATGGACAAAGGAAAACAGACATATTTATCCCTTACACATTTGGGGTCATCCTTATCCTTACTGCTGTGTCTGATCTCCATTGGCTGGAGCCAGACCTCACAATCTAAACTAAAACCCAATTGGCTAACAACTGAAAACTTTTCTAAACAGGTAAAAGCAATGAAGAGCTGGGACATGACTGTGAGTATGTCCAGCACAGATATCTTGGTTAAAGTACAAGGACATAGAGGGTACTATGTCCCTGTAAGCATGGCATGTCTAACAGCTACATAGGATAGGACTTAACAAAGTTATTAGCACACTTATTCTTTATCAAGAAATGAAACTTTAAAGAGGAACTTTTCTACTTTGCACATGGTTGATGTCACATTGGTAACTCGAAATAGGCCTTGGTGGGAGTGTTTACACCATAGGAATCGGCAGATGCTGCAATCAGTTCCCTACACGGGAGAGCTGGCTGTTGAACATTGACCAGCACGCCACTGCCACCATCCAACCACCCTATCAGCTATGCCAGAGATAAGACGTGGGAGGAAAGTTGGGGTATGTATTGCCCCACTGCCTTCCTGCGTTCCTGGCCATGGTTCTCACACTCTGCTCCTGACTGGCAGCCCCACCCTATCGCTAGGTTGTGACAGCTCTTGACTGATGCTAAACCCTGGATGTTCACTATCCATGCACTCCACTCACACATCTGTACTCAGCCCTTTCCTCCAGCTCTCTTCAGCTAGGCCGTCTGAGTGTGGATTGTGTTTTTCATCAGGTTCCCACCTCGGCGAGGCTGCCAAGTGCAGATTTCACTGGTGCCTGCCCATATCTCCTGGGACTTACCTTCTCAGTGCACACAGGCCTGATATCCAGCGGCCAGTAGCCGCATCATCTTGCCCTGGGGCTTTCTCTGAAGCTCTTCTACAGCTAGGCCATTATCGCCTCCTGGAAGTCATCTTCAGTGACTTCTAGGAGTTAGTGGATAAATGCATGAGCCTGCCCTCTTGGGTGGGTAACTCTAAAGCATTCAGGCCATGTTCCAGAGAGTTCTGCAGTAGGCCAACCTTCATTGCCTATGGGGGTAACTGGCTTAACAACACACTCTTTTTTTTTTTTTTTTTTTTTTTGAGATGGAGTCTCGCTCTGTCACAGGCTGGAGTGCATGCAATGACTCGATCTTGAGTCTCTGCAACCTCCGCCTCCAGGATTCAAGCAGTTCTCCAGCCTCAGCCTCCTGAGTAGCTGGGATTACAGGTGCACGCAACTGCACCTAGCTAATTTTTATATTTTTAGCAGAGATGGGGTTTCACCACATGGGCCAGTATGGTCTCGAACTCTTGATCTTGTGATCTGGACACCTCAGCTTTCCAAAGTGCTGGGATTACAGGCGTGAGCCACTGTGCCCGGCCAAACACTCTCTTTATTGGCCCCCTTCCCTCCTGTATGACTTGGCTATGGCTGCCACAGACTGGATGGTTAAGCAGCAGCAATTTATTTTCTCACAGTTCTGCAGGCTGGACGTCCAGATCAAGATGTCATCAGGGTTGGTTCCTGGTCGGGGCTCACTTTCCGGCTTGCAGACGGCTGCCTTCTAGCTGTATCCTCACATGGCCTTTCCTCTGTGCTTTCGAGGAGAGAGAGGGAGAAAGAGAGGGAGATTCTGGTGTCTCTTCCTCCTATTATAAGGACTTCAGACCTATGAGATTAGAGACCTACCCTTAGTGATCTCCTTAAAAGACCTATCTATCTCCAAATACAGTCTTATTGGAAGTTAGGGCTTCAACATATACATTTCGACAGGGACACAATTTAGTCCAAAATACCTGCCTTGTTTCAGTGATTCCCCCAAAAGTGCCTCCTGGGATCACCTCCCAGGAAAACTTTAGGACCCTGAACCCTTGTCCTGGGTCTGCTCTAAGACAATGCTTCTCAGACTGTCCTTTCCAGACTGCAGGCTCTCTGACAACAGATGGGGGTCTTCCCACATGAGGGTTCTCCCACAATGCTCTGCAATACAGGTGACAGGCCAGCGGGGTGAGCCCCAGCTCCTACCAAGGGCTCACAGCCTGGGGTAGCAACCTCTGTCCTCCCATCTCTCAGCCTCTGCTGCATTTCTGACCTCTTCACTAACTCCATTGGGGAGTTGCCCCCCCAACCAAGGGAAGGGGAAGCCATCCAGGCACTTTCATTATCAGGGCCTTAATCTGGGACCAGATTCAGCCAATGGGTAGGGTACAAGAAGGCCTTCTACATCCCACCCTGGAGGGCAGAGGTCTGGGCTGTGGTTGGAACAAAGCCTGGCCTGGTAACCCCTCTCAGGCCCTGGCCCACCCCAGTCCTGCTCTCGATGAAAAAACAGGGTGTCCCTGTCTCTCAGAGGTCTAGGATCTTGGATACTGTGTCTGCTTTGAAGGGAAAGACGCCTCTGAGAGCGTCTTTTTGGCTGCACATTTATTATTGATGCAGCCCTCGGCGGCCCTCTCTTGAGCATATGTAAATTCCATATGTAAATTCCAATTTGGTTTCAGAGCAACAGTGGCCCGGTGCAGGCCTGTGTGAGCTGCGGTTGCGTAGACAAGGCTGGACTGCGGGGAGACATGATCCTACCTGATTCCAAAGGACCTGGGTGTCTGGGTTTTGGAGACTCAAATTACAACGCATCTGTGCCCTGTTTTGTTTTATTCTATTTGTTTATTTTTTCAAGATGGGGGTCTCGCTATATTGTCCAGGCTGGTCTTGAACTCTTGGGCTCAAGTGATCCTCCCACCTTGGCCTCCCAAAATGCTAGGGTTACAGGTGTGAGCTAGTGCACCTGACCTGTGCCCGGTTTTATTTTGGACCAATTTTTGGGGAAGACTCCTTTTTACCATCCAAGGTCACTTGTGATGGGTGGCTGGGGAGGGAGGCTGATGGCAATAGATGCCTGCAAGCCCCTCCCCTCCCCCCGTGGTTAGCCTGGATGCAGGTCCCCTGTGAGTTCTGGTGGTAAGGGGAAAATGTTTCTCTGCAGTTTGTGAACAGTGTGGGACGGGATGGAAGAGGAGAGGGCTGAGGATACGTGGCCATCTGCCTGCCTTGGCCATATGTGACTTTTTAAATTAAAATTAAATATTTATTTATTTATTTTTGAGATGGAGTCTTGCTCTGTTGTCCAGGCACTGGAGTGCAGTGGCATGATCCTGGCTCACTGCAACCTCCATCTCCTAGGTTCAAATGATTCTCGTGCCTCAGCCTCCCAAGTAGCTGGGATTATAGGTGCCCACTACCATCTCTGGCTAATTTTTCATATTTTTAGTAAAGATGGGGTTTAGCCATGTTGGCCAGGCTGGTCTCAAACTCCTGACCTCAGGTGATCTGCCTGCCTCAGCCTCCCAAAGTGCTGGGATTACAGGCGTGAGCCACCATGTCAGGCCAAAATTAAATACAATTTAAAATACAGTTCCTCAGTCACATTAGCCCTGTCACCAGTGCTTAGTAGCCACAGGTGGCTGCTGTCCTGGACAGCACAGATACAGAACATTTCCATCCTCATAGGAAGTTCAAAATTAGCTGGGCGTGGTGGTGCTTGCCTGCAGTCCCAGCTACTTAGGAGGCTGAGGTGGGAGGATTGCTTGAGCCCAGGAGGTCAAAGTTGCAGTGAGCTGTGATTACATCACTGCACTCCAGCCTGGGTGACAGAGCAAGATCCCAACTCTAAACAAGAAAAGAAAGAAAGAAAAAAGCAAGTTCTATTGGCCATGCTGGGCTAGTGCATGCAACCTTGCTTGATTCTTATAGGTGAGCACCTGAAAGGTGGTTCTCAGCCTTCATGGAAACAAAGGGCTCCCTGGTGGACTTCATGACCAAAACAGCAAAAGCATTGGCAACAAAAGCCAAAATAGACAAATGGGACCTAATCAAACTCCACAGCTTCTGCACAGCAAAAGAAACAGTCATTAGAGTGAATCGGCAACCAACAGAATGGGAAAAAATTTTTGCAGTCTACCCATCTGACAAAGGGCTGATATCCAGAATCTACAAAGAACTGAA
>PVKV010014592.1:0-13907 GCA_004027835.1 Alouatta palliata
CCCGTCTCTACTAAAAATACAAAAATTAGCTGGGCATGGTGGCACGTGCCTGTAGTCCCAGCTACTTGGGAGGCTGGGGCAGGAGAATTGCTTGAACCCGGGAGGCGGAGGTTGCGGTGAGCCGAGATCGCGCCATTGCACTCCAGCCTGGGTAACAAGAGCGAAACTCCGTCTCAAAAAAAAAAAAAAAAAAAAAAGATATCACTAACAGTAAAATGTTTGTATCATATTTAGAAACAAATGTAAGTGAACTTCTGGGGTAGCCTGTTTTACAGATTAAAAAGTAAACCATGCTGAGTGACTTAGGCCCCTGAACTCAAGTTCAGGAAATGATTATTTACGTATTCAGCAGAGGTTAAGCGGTGCACAAAACACCCTGTAAATGGGTCCTGCCCTCAGAGGCTTGGACAAGAAGACCTGGTTTCTGAGAACAGCTCTGTTATTAAAAAGCCATACAGCTTAGTCTATGAAAGTTTTCTGGCCAAGATGGTATTTAAAAAGCTTTCAGTCGTGGGTGCCTCCAGATGGGGTATGTATGCATCTTCTCTTTGCCAGAGTCCCCACACTACTATTAATTATATTTGACTTTCATGTTGCCTGCCTGGCCCAGTCCCTGCTACCATTTGAATTTCTGACACTTGACAGGAGGAGGGACAATGACATAACCCTGGGACAATTGCAGCATCCCGGGGGTAGGCACAGGAATAAGAAGTAACCAGCAGAGAAAGACAGAAGATTGCTGGGGAAAAAATGCTCTTTTGGAAACAAAAGCTCTTTCAGTACAGAGATGAAACTGGTACAGAAAGTTCAAACAGAATGAGAACAAAGGGTTGGTAATTAGGAGATTACTGGTAGTGAAGAAAAGTTCCAGTGGTAGAGTTGGGACAAAAATCAGGTTAAAATCATGTTAAGCAATGCGAGGGGTTGAAACAGGACTAATAGCTAGCGTAACTTTGATTATAAAGTCACGATTCTGACTTGGAATCCAACCCTCCCAATGATATGTAGCAATCATCACCAAGCTTATGCATTTCCAGAAAAAATAAACTTTCAGTGATGAATCTCAGCTACATTATCATACTGACTCAGGTTGATAGAAGGATCTTAATGGGGTCACTGGGGAATATAAACGAGATGCCAAGTAGAAAACATGTTAATTTCTTGGCACAAGGATGCCGGAGGTGTTCTAGAAACCGCTAATGCATTTTACATGATTGCTTAATTTCAGGAAATCCTGACTCATTGCCCCTATAGGATAAGAAGCAAAGGCTGGTCTCAATTTACAATCCTACAAACCAGCTTTGAGTAGAGCTTAGATTATTCCTGGCAGCAGTATGTTTGTTCAGTGCCTATTTTAATTTGAAAATGTTTTGGTATATGTATATTTTATTTTCTTTGAGAAAAAGCAGGCTTTATTTGGAATGTTCTGAAAACCGTTATGACTAAATGGGTGAAGTAACGCCTCCTCACTTAATTTTTGAATGGACGTGGGGTGCTATCATCAAATCTAAGTCAGACCACCGTGCCCTGGAAAAATGGTTCAGATGAAGCTTGAATAAAGAAAAAGAAGAGAAAGCTAGAACTAGTTTGCTAGCATTGGGTAATGAAAGAAGCAGCATGCTACTAATAATGTCACTGAAATGCAACAATTGTATTATTTAATATGCTCAATAATGTGTTCGTAGTAGTTATTATTAACCCTACTTCACATAGAACAACATGAAGAGGAATAATTAGAAAATTTAGTTGAAGTCACATGGTAAAGCAGTGAAGATCCAGAGTTAGACTTCAAATAGGATCAGTGTCACTCCAGATTTGTCTCCGTCTACTGCCTCTCCTACCTTCCTCAGCAATGATTCCAAATCTTCCTTACAAGCCCATCAGGCTCTCTCAAATCCTGATGAATGGCCTTGCATCCCACATGGCTGAGAGAGCAGAGGTCCTTCCCTTTCCGTGTTGTCTGGTTGTGTGCGCTCTTGCCCATCCTCATCTCTTTTCCCCCAAGCTCTCTTCCTTCCGTGTGAAGCCAAGCACCCATGCATTTGACCCACTGCCTCTCCCACATATTTTTTTTTCTCCTTCTTCGCTGGCATCTTATTCTCAGCTTATAAACATCTCAAGTTTTTCCCAGGTTAAAAAACTCTTCCTTTGATTCTCAAAGCCAATCTAGCTGTTACCTCTTATTCAAATTTCTCCATTTGTCTCTACTTCCCACCTCCCCATTTCTCTTCAATTCACTTATCTCCCCACTGCCCTGAAATCTGGTTTCCTCTGAATTGTGTCCCTCCACCCCATCCCAAAATTGTATGCTGAAGTCCTAATTTCCAGCACCTCAGAATGTGACTGTATTTGGAGATCAGGTCTTTAAAGAGGTAATTAAGAAGCCGGGCGCGGTGGCTCACGCCTGTAATCCCAGCACTTTGGGAGGCCGAGGTGGGTGGATCACGAGGTCAAGAGATCGAGACCATCCTGGTCAACATGGTGAAACCCCGTCTCTACTAACAATACAAAAATTAGCTGGGCATGGTGGCACGTGCCTGTAGTCCCAGCTACTTGGGAGGCTGAGGCAGGAGAATTGCTTAAACCCAGGAGGCGGAGGTTGCGGTGAGCCGAGATCGCGCCATTGCACTCCAGCCCGGGTAACAAGAGCGAAACTCCGTCTCCAAAAAAAAAAAAAAAAAAAAAAAAAAAAAAGAGGTAATTAAGTTGAAATGAGTTCACAAGGGTAGGGCCTACTTAAATATGACTGGTGTCCTTTTAGGAAGTGATTGGGACACAGATACACGCACGGATGGACAACTGTGTGACGCTACGTGAAGACACTGAGAGAAGATGGTTCCCTGCATGTCAAGGACAGAGGCCTCAGAAGAAACCAACCCTGTTGACACCTTAATCTCTGACATCTAGCCTCCAGAACTATGAGAATATTAAGTCCTGTTGTTTAAGCCACCCAGTCTGTGGTACTTTGTTATGGCAGCACTGGCAAACTAATCCCGGCAGTTTGAAAGAGTTCTTCCTAAGGTCAACAAGGACCTTCCAATTGTAAAAATCTAATGAACATATTTTCAGTTCTCATTCTACTGGAATGTTCTTCTGTATGTGACATGAAAGACCAATGCACTAGTGTCCCTGATACTCTTTTGGGCCTCTTCGTAGCCTTTCGTTTCCTTTCTTTTCCACGGGTTCTTTCCTTCTCAGACATTGACGTTCTCCTGGATCCAGCGCTACACTACTGCTCTTTTCATTACGTTCGTCTCTAGGATGATCTCATCCTTTCTTATGGTTTTAATATAGCGGACTCAGAAATTGGAACGGAGGCTCTAAAATTAGTGTGTAAGGCAAAAATATTGCATGTAAATTTATCCTTGAAAATCCCTTAGCAAAGTACTTAGAATTAGACATGGTACAACAAGGTGCTTACCTGTTCGTGATGTGGGGAACTGAGATGAAATGAGGGAAGAGACTCACATTTTCCATTGCAAGCTCACTTTGGTGCATACGTTGAGTGGAGAAATTACTCTATTTAATCTGTTTTTCCCTCTCTCCATTTTGCCATCTGCGTTTGAATTTGCGGAGGTTAAATGTATATGTGATGAATCACATTGTACTGGCATACCTGCTTATCCTAAACCTCTCTCTCTCAGACCTTTCTTCTGAGCGTCAGACACATGCAGCAACTTCCACCTGAACATCTTCCCTTGGAAATCTCAGACTTCTTAAGCTCAAGTTCAAAAAAGATGCCTTCATTTTTCCCTTAACTGGCCCTTTGTCCTGATTTCTCAGTGTGAGCATCCATGAGTCAGTGAAGTCATCCATGATGTTTCCTCTTTCCTCCTCATCCACAAAAAGAGGTTGCAAATGGATCTGTGGGCCTAAAATCATGATTGGCTTCCACTGAGGTTGGAAAGAATTTAAATTTGTTGCCACTATTTAAAAATAAGGATGTTTTGCATTTTAAATGCCAAATTCTAGATTTTTTTGAGAAACTAGAATATTTGGTAAGAGTGGACCCATACTCCAGTATAGCCAAGATCAGCTAGAACAGAGAAGCAGCTGTATTTTTTTTTTTTTGAGATGTAGTTTTGCTCTGTTGCCCAGGCTGGACTGCAGTGGTGCAATCTTGGCTCACTGCAAACTCCGCCTCCCGGGTTCAAGTGATTCTCCCACCTCAGCCTCCCAAGTAGCTGGGACTACAGGTGTGTGCCACCACACTCAGCTAATTTTTGATTTAGTAGAGATGGGGTTTCACCATGTTGGCCAGTTGGTCTCAAACTCCTGACCTCAAGTGATCCACCTGCCTCGGCCTCCCAAAGTGCTAGGGTGATAGGCATGAGCCACCGTACCCGGCTGCAGCTGTCTTCTTTAGGTGGGGCATGCCCTGTACATCTGTCACTACTTACAGTCTTTTCTTGAGTCTCCGAACTTGTTTATGTTACCTGACTGGCTCCTATAGGCATTTTAATTTAGCACTCTCAGCATACTTTCCTATCTATCTTCTCCTTTCAGTCCCTACTAATATCCTGCCCCATCTCCATCATTGCTTTCTTGGGCTACTGAAATAGCCTCCAAACTGGTCCTTCTTTCAATTCATCTGCAGCAAAACCCATTTAAAATACATATGTGATCATGCCACAATGCCACACACGTGCTCGGGAGCCTTCAGTATCTCTCTTCCTACAATGGTGTTTTTCAATGTACGGTCTAAGGATTTTCTTTTTTCTTTCTTTTTTTTTTTTTTTTTATAGAGATGGGGTTTCACCATGTTGGCCAGGATGGTCTCAATCTCCTGACCATGTGATCCACCCACTTCGGCCTCCCAAAGTTCTGGGATTACAGGCATGAGCCACTGCGCCCGGCCTGTCTAAGTATTTTCTGTATCACAATTACCTATGGTGCTTGGACAAATGCAGATTACTGTGTCCAACCCAGATTTACTGAGCTAGAAGCTCTGGGATTAGGGCCTTAGATTCTGTACTTTTTAGTAACTTTCATAGGGAATACTAATATACTCTACATTTTGAGACCCACTGATCTAAAGAGTAAATAAACCCCAAGCTCCTTAATATGCATTGATGAGTTCCTGAGAAGTTCCTTGTTAAGCCATAATTTAAACATATTAAATTTTGTCTTGTAAAGAAAATGTGATGTGTTACTCAATAAAGAATCCCTTAAAAATGTAGTTCTTTTAAAATTTGCTTATAAAGTGTGGGCGATGTGATCTTAACGTGGCACAGACTCTAATACCAACAGCTGGTAATTCATAGCAGTAGAAGGAGACATTGAGAAGGTCAAAATCCAAATAAATCTTTCAACTCATACTTGGAGAAATCTTAGAGGGCTTCCCCTGGACAAGAGCACAGAGCTCCAATGTACTCAGTGGTCATGAGAAAGATCAACAAAACGCCAAATATTAAAAACAAAGGGCAGAGGGTCAACCTTTACAGATGACTGGCACCATGAAGTATAAGATGTGAGGCAAATTTATATCCTATTCCAGGACAAGGCACAGGGAGGGAAGAAATAAAAGTCAATCGCCAATGGAAAAAATGACATGAAATTAAAAGAATCCTCAATTGCTGCCTGGGCTCAGTGGCTCCCGCCTGTAATCCCAGCACTTTGGGAGGCCGAAGTGGGCAGATCACAAAAGCAGGAGATCAAGACCATTCTGGTCAACATGGTGAAACTCTTGTCTTTACTAAAAATGCAAAAAAACGTAGCTGGCCGTGGTGGCTTGCGCCTGTAATCTCAGCTACTCAGGAGCCTGAGGCAGGAGAATCGCCTAAACCAGAGAGTCGGAGGTTGCGGTGAGCTGAGATCACGCCACTGCACTATAGCCTGGTGACAGAGTGAGACTCCATCTCAAAAAAAAAAAATCCCCAGTAATTGTTGGTACCCTTTTCTCCTGCTCATGGCTACTCACGGCCAAGTACTAGCCACAGTCATATCACAATGGAAACCTGAAGATGCCATTTGCTTTGCGCTTGATAGTGATGTATTGAAAATAACTGAGAACAAATCCTTTAGCGTTCTCAAACACACCCATTTAAGAACTGAGGTGTTAGATCATGTTTGTTTGCTTGTTTTTTCTGGTTTACAAATAGCTACATAATGTCAGACAGGATAAAATGCCTGGCTACACTGGGAACAAATGACATCCATCACTTCCTCCTGTTCCAATAGGCAAATAACTCTGCTGAAAAAAATTACATTAATTTGACAAGAGGTTTATTACCTGGTAACTTTTCCACTTCTGTTTGCAAATCAATTATAAAACATATTTTCCCACTATTGTTCTGCCTTTCAGAAACTTCAGAACCAGGCAACATCACTGTTTAAAGATGCAGGTTTTTTTCCATCTGTTAAGTCTTTTCTTGTAAGCAGTGTTGAGTGACTCATTTAATTAGCTTTGAGGGTATATACTATGTACAACTAAATGTAAACATAATCCCATACATTACTGCAAGTGAGGAAACCACCACCATGTTGGCAATGGCACTTTGGCTAGGTGGCTATGAGGAGGAGACTGTCAAAATGTGGTCCAGTATCACAGACTGATTGTATTAGTCCATTCTTGAATTGCTATAAAGAAATACCTGAGACTGGGTAATTTATAAAGAGGTTTAATTGGCTCACAGTTCTGCAGGCTGTACAGGAAGCATGATTCTGGCATCTGCTTGGCTTCTGGGCAGGCCTCAGGAAACTTACAATTGTGGCAGAAGACAAAGGAGGGAATACTGCACGTGGCCAGGAGCAGAAGGAACTTAGAGACGGGGGAGATGCTACACACTTTTTTTTTTCAAGGTCCTGCTCTGTTGACCAGGCTGGAGTGGAAGTGGCACAGTCTTAGCTCACTGCAGCCTTGACATGTAGGCTCAAGTGATCCTCTCACCTCAGCCTCCAGTGTAGCTGGGACTACAGGCTTGCACCACAATGTCTGGCTATTTTTTTATTTTTATTTTTATTTTTTTTAAGCCCGTCAAATTTAGCAGTGGGGGGTTGTATACCAACTTTAGTGACACTAATGTTATAAGTTCTGATAACCCACTACCATCGGACCAGCCATGTCTGGCTATTTTTTTGTATTTTTGGTAGAGATAAGGTTTCGCCATGTTGCCCAGGCTGGTCTTGAACTCCTGGACTCAGGCAATCCACCTGCCACGGCCTCCCAAAGTGCTGGGATCACGGGAGTGGGTTGCACCACAATGTCTGGCTATTTTTTTGTATTTTTGGTAGAGATAAGGTTTCGCCATGTTGCCCAGGCTGGTCTTGAACTCCTGGACTCAGGCAATCCACCTGCCACGGCCTCCCAAAGTGCTGGGATTACGGGAGTGTGCCACAATGCCCAGCTGCAACACACTTTTAAACAACCAGATCTCATGGTAACTCACTCAGTTTCATGAGAACAGCACCAAAGGGATGGTGCTAAACCATTCATGAGAGGTCATCCCCATGATCTAATCACCTCTCACCAGGCCCCTTCTCCAACACTGGGGATTACAATGAACATGAGATGTGGGTGGGGACAAAGTCCCAAACCATATCACTGATAATCTCTAAACATAGGTTGTATATATAGCGCCTCTAGCAGTCTAGATTTATGTTGATCTTTTCCTTGCAAATCTTTATAAGTTCAAGTTAACCATTAATGCACAGAATATTACAAAAGGTGAATTCACGCTCTCTAGAGAAACAGAGCCGACAGAATCTCTCTATTTCTTTCCATATCTAAATATATTTTAAGATTTTTTTTTCTATTTTAAGGAATTGGTTCATGCAATTGTGGGGATTGGGAAGTTTGAAATCTGTAGGATAGACCAGCAGGCTGGAAATGCAGTTAGGAGCTGATGTAGCAGTTCTGAGACTGAAATCTGTAGGGAGGGCCAGCAGGTTGGAAACTCAAGCAGGGTTTCTATGTTATAGTCTTGAGGCAGAATTCTTTCCACTTTGGGAAAGCTCAGTCTTTATTCTTAAGGTCTTCAATTGATTGAATGAGGCCTACCTACATTATAGTGGTAATCTGCTTTTATAAATGTTAATCATGTCTAAAAATTACCTTCCCAGCAACATCTACATTAGTGTTCGACCAACAGTTGGGTACCATAGGCTAGCCAAGGTAACACATCACAAGAGAAAATGTCAAACGATTTAAAACAAACCATTGTACTCATGAGTATGATGCTCATTTCTACCACTTACAGATTAGGAGACCAGATATACAGAATTGACTTGCGTAGGGAGGGGAGTGGGCAGGTGTCCTACACTAGTTCTACTTTAAGGTTGAGAAGGTCTTGTGTGAAGATAACTTAGAGATGTTTATATAGCATTGGAAATTACCTTACAAACCTGATGAAACTGCTTTGCTCTAATTAAAAATCTAGGAGGTAAGTTCTTGTTTCCAGTTAAATCACTGGAGTGCCTGACCAATGGATAGACCCAGAGCTACAGGTAACAACTCAGAATTTCTCAAACAGTCCTAAAAGCAAATCTGAAGTGAGAAAAATGACCCTTAAGGCAAAAGAAACACATACAAAAAAAAAAAAAAAAAAATCACCCAAATGCTTTGAGTAGATGAGTAGGTGTGGAATTTTTCTTTTTTTTTTTTTTATGAGCCCTGCCTAAGCAGGACATCAAAAAATTCGGTTATAAACTCGTAATCGTTCCTCTCCACGGAAATCTTTAGTAAAAGGCGAAAGATTTATTCGTTATGAAGAGAAACCAGAGCGACGTGTGGAATTTTTCAAACAGGGTTCTAAGATTTTGTTTGACACCCCTCTATGTTCCCTTCTCCTGAATCTGGGCTTTGTGACTGCTTGACCCATAGAAGATGGTAGAAGTGACACTGTGCCATTTCTGGGCCTACATTTTAAGAAACTGGCGGTTTTCACTTTCAGCCTCTTAGGATGCTTACTTTTGGAACCCAGTCACCATGCTATGAGGAAGCCCAAGCTGCTTGATGAAAAGGAAGTGACAGCCAGTGTCAGTTTGCCAGCTGTGTGAGTAATCCATCTTGGACGGGCATATGCCAGCCCCCAGTTGAGCTACTCCAGCCAATATCTTGTAGATCACAGATAAGGGCTCCTCTAATTTGAGCCCTGCCCAAATTAGATTTGTAAGTCACATAAATAATTGTTTTTTCTTTTTTTTTTTTTTTTAATTTTTGAGACAGAGTCTCATTGTGTCACACAGTCTGGAGTGCAGTGGCGTGCTCACGGCTCACTGCAGCCTCAACCTCCTGGGCTCAAGTGATCTTCCCATCTCAGCCTCCTGAGTAGCTGGAACTACAGGTGTGCAACACCACAACCAGGTTGTGTTTTATTTTTTGCAGAGGTGGGGTCTCACTATGTTGGCCAGGCTAGTTTTGAATCCCTGAGCTCAAGCAATCCTGTCACCTCAGCCTCCGAAAGTGCTGGGATTACAGGTGTGAGCCAATGCCTACTGGATGTTTTAAACCAGGGATCTGCAATCTTTTGGCTTCCCTGGGCCACACAGGAAGAACTGTCTTATAGCACATATAAAATACATCTAATACATAAAATAGTCTTGTAACAGGTCACGCCGCAGACAAAACTTCGTGGACACCAAGTTTGTGAAGGAAGTGGCTTTTTATTGGGCCGGGAGTCTCGGCAGACTTGCGTCTCAAGAACCGAGCTCCCCAACTAGAAAAGCCTGGCCTCTTTTAAAGGCTCACAATCTTAGACAGCACATTTGAGAGGGTCGTGATCGATGAGGTAAGTGAGGGGTACGTGGTTAGGTGGGGGTCTAATCATGATTAACCAAGAACAATGCCTTCTGGGGAAGATTCCTCCATACCATGCCTGCCATCTATAGATAGGACAGGAACTAGGGTTGGGGGTTTAATCTTTAACCTCCAGGTCCAGCTAGTGGCACCGGTTTTGCCTCCTCCATTGACCTTGTGCCTTCTATTTTCAACTTTCACTTCTCCTTTTGAAATGCAATGTAGAAGGCTAAGGGGAAGTGGTCTTGGACACTTAAGAGGAAGGGGTCTCCTTCCTCAATCTAACTAACAATGAGCTAAAAAAAAAATGCAAAAAAAATCTTATATTTTAAGAAATTATGAATTTATGTTGGGCTGCATTCAAAGCTATCCTGGGTCACAGGATGGATAAGCCTGTTTTAAACCATTAGGTTTAAGGGTGTTTTTTAATGCAGCAATAAAAACTAGACCAGAAGAGGCTGGACTGGGCTCTGGTTTGTGCCTGTACAGGGTAAGACTGATGGACTGGATAGGCAAGGGACAGAGCTGGACAATAAGATTTCTTTTCTGTTTTTTTTTTTTCAGATGGAGTCTCGGTCGTTGCCCAGGCTGGAGTGCAGTGGCACGATCTCGGCTCACTGCAACCTCTGCCTCCCAGATTCAAGCGATTCTCCTGCCCCAACCTCCCAAGTACTTAGGATTACAGGCGCCCACCACCATGCCCAGCTAATTTTTTGTATTTTTTAGTGAGACAGGGTTCCCTCATGCTGGCCAGGCTGACCTCAGGTGATCCACCTCCCTTGGCCTCCCAAAGTGCTGGGATTACAGGCCTGAGCCACTGCACCCGGCCAAGGAGATTTCATTTCACATGGGGAAGAACTGAATCCTATATTGTTGGGCTCAAATGAAGAGATACGGACTTAAAGAAGATGAGTTAGTCAGGCTGGGCGTTAAGTTAGTCTGCATGGGCACATGGGGATTCATGATTTGCGAGATCAGGCAACAGGAATCAGGGACTTAGCTCAAAAGTCTGAATGCAGGAGGAGGTAAAACCAGCCCCAAGAACCCTTTGTATTAGTTATAGTGGGGATGGGGACAGAGGAATGTCTTAAGTCAAATTGTTCCAAGGGTGGAGCTCCATGGTCTTTCACTGGGGCTAGAATTGAGATTGGATTCAGCTGAAAGATGGGGGTGGAATGAACGCCCAAGTATGGTGTGACCATTAGTTAACACTTACCATTAATTAACATAACTAGTGAACAAAGATCCTTTGAGCATATTCAAATCAACATTGGGACCTCAAAAAATCTGATATTTATGCTTAGGTTTGTCTTTTTTTGTTCTCAAAGCAAGCTGATGAGTAGTTTTAAAAAGCAAATTGCAGCTGGGAAGGGTAGTAGGGAAGCGGTGCTGGGGAAACTGGGGAGGGTTAATGGGTACAAAAAAATGAGAAAGAACTAGTATTTGCTAGCACAGCAGGGGGACTATAGTAAAAAATAATTGTACATTTAAAAATAACTAAAAGAGTGTAATTGGGTTGTTTGTAACACAAAGGGTAAATGCTTAAGGTGATGGATACCCCATTTACCCTGATGAAATTGCATGCCTGTATCAAACTATCTCATGTAACCCATAACTATATACACCTATTGTGTACCCACCAAAATGAATAGCAAATTGCATACTAGTAGCTCCTATTGGTCATTAATGAAAGCACGAGATAAAGCACTTTGTTTTTCCACAGGCCTGATTGATTATCTGCTGATTGTTCAAGACCTTTAGAGTTGATCTTATTGGATTCTGTCATTCTCCTGCTTAAGGGTTTTTTCCTTTCTCATTTTACTCTAGAACTAGTAAATTAGAATACAGCTAAATTCTCAAGACATCCTCTTTGCTCACCTTTTCAATCTCATTTTCCTACTGCTGTTTCCTCTGGCTCACTAGGTTCCAGGCATGTTGCCCTTCTTTCAGGTACGTCGAAGTGCTAGACTTTTTCCTAAGTCAGGGTCACTGCACAGGCTCTTCCCTGACTGGAAGGCATTTCAATTTACTCTTTCCCTGATGGCTTTTGTTCATCTTTTATGCCTGTTTAAACGTTACACCCTTAGACATCTCTAAGCTCATCTTTGCCTCCTTTGTAATTCTCTCCTAGTAGCTTTCTTCGTTGCTTTTTATGTAATTGTGTATTTGTGCTTTCAGTGGTTCAGTGGTTGCCACTCCAATTACAATGTGACCTCTACCAGATGTGAGGACATTATGGATTTTTTTCACGACTGAAGCTTGGGAACAGGAAAATGAGTTAAAATCCAATAAAGTGAGAGAAAGCAGAACAGGCAAATTGAGAGAATTAAAAACACCTTCCAAAGAATTGCAGTTGCAGTCTAACAACCTTTTGGGGGAGGGCAAAGTGCTTTATTACATCTAAATGGTCCCAGATGATAAGACTGTAAAATAATGAGTCTTCTCTTCATGAGCGATCAAGAAACTCTACGGTATACAGAAGTTAGAGCCCTGATACATTGCTGGTGGGAATACAAAATGGTGTAGCCACTTTGGAAAAGTTTGAAGCAAGCCTGGCTTGCTCACTTGGTAGAGCATGAGACTCAGCCAGGCGCAGTAGCTCACGCATGTAATCCCAGCACTCTGAGAGGCTGAGGTGGGCAGATCAACTGAGGTCAGGAGTTTGAGGCCAGCTTGGCCAACATGGTGAAACCCTGTCTCTACAAAAAATACAAACATTAGCCGGGCGTGGTAGCAGGCACCTGTAATCCCAGCTACTTAGGAGGCTGGGGCAGAATTGCTTGAACCCAGGAGGCGGAGGTTACAGTGAGTCAAAATCACGCCACTGTACCCCAGCCTGGGGAACAAGAGCAAGACTTTGTCTCAAAAAAAGTTTGGTAGTTCCTCAAAAAGCTAAACATAGCACGACTCAGTAATTCTATTCCTAGGTGTATGTCTAAGAGAAATAAAAACATTTGCATACAAAACTTGTACTTGAAAGGGTATAGATGCACTCATAATGGCAAAAAACAAAACAAAAAAACCAAATGCCTACCAAATAATAAATAAAATGTGGTATATCAATACAAAAGAATATTGTTCAATTATAAAAAGGAATGAAGTACATGATTTACTGTGTTTGAGCCCTGGAGACATGTTAAGTGAAAGATGCCAGACAAAAGGCATTAAGTGATAATTCATAGGGACATTTAGAGACAGAAAGCAGATTAGTGGTTGCTTAGTGCTAGGTAAGTAGGTGTGAAGGTGACCACGAATAGGTATAGGGTTTTTTGGGGTGAAAAAATGTTCTAAATTGTGGTGATGGTTGCATAATTCTGAATACACAGGTTGAACATTGCTAATCTGAAAATCTGAAATCCAAAATGCTCCTAAATCTAAAACTTTTTGAACACCGACATGCACTGAAGGGAAATGCTCACTAGAGCATTTCAGATTTTTGGATTAGGGATGTTCAACTGGTAATGCAAGTATCTCCAAATCTGAAATTCAAAACACTTCTGGTCCCAAGCATTTCAGATCAGGGATACTTGACCTGTATTAAGAAGTCATTGATGTCTACACTCCAAATGGGTGAACTTTTTATCTGAATTATATCCCAATAAAAATGTTCAAAAAGTTACAGATAATTCTTGTTACCTATGGTAAAGTCTTTGCGGCCACTGAATTAGCAAATGCTGAACCACTGCTCCCAGGTAAAACAGAGGTTCCTGGGAACCTCTCAACAAAATCAATCAACACGTAACATTGTTTTACATTGTTTCTGTTTGAAGACATCTTATTTATATTAATATATTAACACTGAATGGCCCATAGCATTCTAACTCATGCCTGAATAAAGCTATCTGAAACACGTATTTTTTTTTGTAAGGTCTTCTTGTACTTAGAATACCAGATAGCACTTTGTTACTAAGCTTAGGGTAATTTTAAACAGTAAAATCACCAAAAAAAAAAAAAAAAAAAAAAAAAAAAAAAAAAAAAAAAAAAAAAAAAAAAAGCAAAAAATGTGAAAAACATGGCACTAAATACTGTTAAAAGGACACATTTGTAGTATGAGAGTTGAAAAAATGGTGTCACCTTTTCGACATCAGCTCGGAACATGTATGTTGGGCACTCAAATATTTGGATGCTCTGCATACCATGAATGACTATGAAAGTGCTATATAAGCCGGGA